>JAECUM010007566.1:0-35325 GCA_016617855.1 Megalonaias nervosa | reverse complement strand
AACAATATAATTTGCCTGCTGTTCATAATTACCCTTGTTTATTTTTCACGGTCTTTATTTGGACAGTATCCAGATATTTCATAAATCATAGATAATGGCTGCACGCTGAATATGGTGAAATACATAAAGACATTTTGTACTAATAATGAATTCAATTATATAAAGAAGTTAATATTTCTGGCATCATATGCTTCATTGACTCAAACCCATGAGGACAGAGGTAGTAGTCAGTGATGGTAAAGGCAAACACCTTAGACCACTTGGGCCTCCTAATCAGGTTTAAATATTTAATATCATACATTTATGTGCAACATAGATTATTTTCTCAAGCTTTATCATCAATCAAGATATATATATATATATATATATATATATATATATATATATATATATATATGTATATATATAGTGATTATCCCATTTCAAAATTGCCTTCTCTGGGTCCCACGTATGTTTTATTGGAACAGTCCTCATTGATTTTGGACCATTTGTGCTAATAAGGTTTTCACAGAAAATTTCAAGTTAAAAATTTATTTTAAAAAATGAAACATTGCTATTGTATGACCTGAAAATCTAATCAGGTCATCTACAAATGTAAATAAAGATGCCTTCAATAAAGCCCACTGGACCAGCAGTGAGACATGATCATATCAAGGAGTCCTCCTGCAGAAGCATCACTGATGAATATATTCTTATAAAAACTACTGTAATCAACAAAGTAGCATTGGCCCTGCATGTACTGTGATATGAAGTTGGTATAATAGGAACATGAAAAAAAAAAAAATGGCAAAATGGAATGAAAATTAGTGGACATTCCAAATACAATACTGTATGCCAATCATATTTAAAGAATTTTTCTACTGCATATTTACCTTTTTTTCCAACTACAATGCCACTCTGTTGTCCAGTCCACTTTCATATGCCTCAGGGACTGTAATCTATAAAAAGAAATCAAGATTAATCCATGATGAACTCTTATCGTTTGCTATTAAAAATTCTCAACATTTTATTCTGAACTAATAGTCATAGTACAGGTACCCCTGACATACTACTAATGCTTAGCTTGAGTTTTTCAAAGTTGTTAATATTACTGAAAATAATTCCAAGTTGGAAAGGAATAGTAATTTAATTTTTGGCACATGGAAACAATGTTACATTTGCATTTAAGGTATGACAAATTAGCAGCAAAGCTATTGTACTGATCTAGAATTCTCGCAATAAGTCAACTTTAAATATTCCTATAATGACTGTGATGGACAGAAGGATGCATGGACCAATAAGGAGACTAATGGATACAATCATGAGTCACATCTTCCCATGGGGTATAAAAATGAGTGTTAATAGGAACCCAGTATACAAAGCCCAAGCTATTGTTGATACTAAAACTCAGATAAATCTTACACATACAAATTTCCTCAATAATGAAATATGTTGGGATGAAGATAAAAAGGACCAAAATTTTCTAAGTAATGAAGTATGGTGGGGAGGGAAATAAAAATGGACCAAATGTTCTCAACAGTCAAATGGGGTGGGGAGGAAAATAAAAAAGGACCAAAGGTTCTTAGCAGTCAAATGGAGGGGAGAGGAAAATAAGAAATGACAAGATGTTCTTAATAGACAATGGGGTGGGTAGGAATGGACCCAACATTCTCAACAGTCAAATCAGGTGAGGAGGAAAACAAAAATTGACCAAATGTTCTCAACAGTCGAATGGGGTTGGGACGAAAATAAAAGTGGGACAAGATGTTCTCAACAGCCAAATGAGGTGGAGAGGAAAATAAAATTGGACAACATTTCACAACAGTCAAATGGGATAGGAAAAAAAAAACAGAAAAGAACCAATCTACAATTAGTGGGACCAACAATTTCAATAGCATCTTCCTCTCTCAGGGTTAGATAAATTACTTTCTGGACTAATGTCAGTTCTGAAAATCTGCTGATTAGAAGAAATGAATAAATTAATCCTAATTTGGCAATGGATCAGTGAGAGAAATTAGTGTGTCAATCTTGGCTGATGGAATAGATTTCACATAAAAATGGATTCAGTTACAAAGTTCAACACAAATTTTCTCCCTGGAGAAAATTTCTCAAAACAATTTGCATATAATGCAGATAACCTATTATATACATGTTTGATTGCTGCCTTTTGTTCCACTTTCCACAACATTATTAATTTAACACCATTTAGAAGAGTTAAAGAATCCATTATAGTGTTGACAATGTTTTATGCACTTCCATAAAGGACAGAATGGAATAAGCTTGTCATGATCATTTCTGTGCTTGTCTGGAAAGAGAAAAGCCTGGTCTCTGATATTTTAGAAGTTAAAGTTTCAAACTACATTTATGACCTAACAGTTTCTTAAGGATTGAAACCGACGTATGTCCATGTTCTTTCTGTGCACATTAAATTTATATCACTTGCATAATTGTACCTCTTTGTAAACTTTCCTGCAGTCACAAATGCAATACGATATTTCAGTAACAATGTGTACCCATGTGAGTTCAGGTTTTGTGGGAATTTTTGGAATTTGTAATTTTAGCCTAATACAGAAATGTTAATTATAGTGTAATAGTGATTATTTTGAGTCAAACCTATAATTGCAACTTTAGTCCAATATAGAGTTCTTTTTTTATTTTTGTTTACTGTAAAATTTGAATTTAGTCTAATTTAGAATTTCTCCAATATGAATCTAATATGGTAGATCTAATTTTATTGTAGTAGAGAATTCTTAATTTTAGTCTAATATAGATATTTTAATTTTAGTTGACCTTAGAATGTTTTACTTTTAGTCTAATAGAGAATTTAAAATTTTAGTAGATTATAGATATTTTTATTTTTAGTCTAATATACATTTTTTTTAAAGAAATTTTATTCTAAGATAGACTGTTTAATTTCAGTCTATATAAAGTTTTTAATTTTAGTCAATTTTAGATTTTTATATTTTAGTCCAATATAGGATTTTTAATTTTAGTCTAATCTAGCACTTTTAATTTTCATTGATTAAATATGTTTTTTAAATCTTTGTGAAATAATGGATGCTTACTTTCAATCTAATACAGGTTTTTTGTTATATTAGTCTAATATTTTATTTTTAAGTTAATCTAATACAGTATTTTTAATTTAGCCTAATAGAGGATTTGTATTTCAGCATAATAAAGGATTTTTTTTTTTTTTTAATTAGTCGAATGTATAGTTTTTAAGTATAGTCTAATAACTTTTATAAATTTAGTCTAATACACAATCTTTTACTTTTTGTCTAATATTAATTTTGTATTATCAATCTAATAAAGAATTTAAAATTTAGTCTAATATAGACATTTTTATTTTAGTCTAATATAGATATTTTAATTTCTGTCTGATTTAGAATTTTTATTTTTATTCTAACATAAAGTTTGTCATAATTAGTCTAACAAAATTTTGAGTTTTAGTCTAATTTAGAATCTGTAATTTTTGTCTTATATAGAATTTTAAATTTTAGTCTTATAATTATTATTTCTTGTCAACCTTTACATTTTTATCTATGTTCAATATAGAATTTTTAATTTAGTCTAATATAGAATTTGTAATTTAACTTGATTACCGGTATATAAATGATTTTTTTTAGTCTAATATAGAATGCTTCATTTTAGTCTTATTTGGAGTGCTTAATTTTAGCCCAATATAGATTTTAATTTTAGTCATTTATATAATATTACATTTTAGTCCAATATTGGATTTTTAATTTTAGTCTAATTAAGAATTTTTAATTTTAGTATAATATAACATTCTTAATTTTTGTTGAATAATGAATTTTTTACATCTTAGTAAAATATAGGATTTTTAAATGTTATTTATATAGGGATGATTAAACTTTAGTCTAACATTTTTTTTTTTTTTTTTTTAGGCAAAAAGTAGAACTTTCAAGTTTAGTTTTAATATAGATTTTTAAATTTGTGTTGGGTATATAATTTTTAATTTAGTGTAATATATAATTTTTATTTTGGTCCAATATAGATATTATAATTTTAGTATAATATATAATTTTTAATTTAGTTCAATGAAGCATAATTTAAAATTAATTTAATTATAATTATTAATTTTAGGCTAATATAAAATTTTTAATTTGGTCTAATATAGAACTTTTAATTTTGTCTAATATATACTTTTAAATTTACAAAGATTTTCATTTAGTCTGGTATAAAATTTTAAATTTTATTGTAATGTAGACCTTTTACATAGTCTAACAGACTTTATGACTTAAGTCTAATTTAGAATTTGTAATTTTTGTCTAATATAGATTTGTTAATTTTAGTCTATTATAGATTTTTTTGTTGTTTAATATGAGATTTAAATTTACTCTAATATAGAATTTTCAACTTTAGCTGATCATATCATTTTTCTGATATTATTCTGATATAGAATCTGTCACTTTTTAAATTTAATTTTTATCATTTTAGTCTAACATAGAAATTTTTATTTTATTTGATTATATAATTTTTTATTTTAATCTAATAACAATTTTTAATTTTAGTCTAATATAGAGAGTTTAATTTTAGTTCATTATAGGATTTTTAATTTTAGCTTAATATAGTGTTTAATTGTAGCTGATTATATGATTTGTCATTTTAGTCTTCATAGCATTTTTAATTTTAGTCAAATATATCTTTTTACATCTTAGAAAAATGCATGTTTTTAATTTTAGTCTAATGTAGTGTGTTTAAGTTTAGTCAATTATAGGATTATTAATTTTAGTCTAATATAGGGTGTTTAATTTTAGTCTAATATACAATTTTTAATTTTAGTCTAATATAGATGGTTTAATTTTAGTTAATTGTAGTAGTTTTAATTTTAGTCTAATATAGAGTGTTTAATTTTAGTTGATTGTAGGATTTTTAATTTTAGCCTAATATAGAGTGTTTAATTTTAGTTGATTATAGGATTTTTAATTTTAGTCTATATAGCATTTTTAAATTTAGTGAAATAATATTTTTTTTTTACATCTTAGTAAGATACATGTTTTTAATTTTTGTCTAATATATAAATTTTAATTTATGTTTATTATTGATGTCTCAATTTTAGTTGATTATATACTTTTTATATTTTAGTCCAATAAAGGACTTTTAATTTCAGTCTATTATAGGCTTCTAAATTTTAGTCTAATATAGAATTTTTAATTTTAGTCTAATATAGACATTTCAGGTTTAGTGTAATATAGAATTTTTAATTTGTAGTATGTGCCGTGCCCCAAAATCTTCATCCCTCACAACCCCAATGGAAATATGTTTTTATAAACTTTTTTGAAAATAACACATTTTTTTTGCGCTTCTCTTGTTTCTTCAGTCTAAAAACATGAAACAGTTTGAAGTTTAAGTCTCAATAAATTTACATGTTTGATATTATGCTGTTGTATTTCTGGTATTAGTGTTGTAGTTTTTGTTGTTTTGCTGGTGTAGTTGTTGTAATTTCCATGTAAAGTACTACTTTATTCATGCATGCATACTATGTCTGTATTATAGTTGTATTGTGTGTGTGCTATGGCATAAGTGCAGTGTTTAATGCATCCCTTTCTTACAGATGTTTTAGGTGTTGACTGTCACATTTCATGTGGCTTATTTAGATTTGTTACAAGTATCATTATTCATGCTATATCTTGATAGTGCCCTAATACAATTATTATTATTATTAGTAGTAGTAGTAGTAGTAGTAGTAGTGATATGACATACCTTACATCATCTAGGTGTAACTACGGTAGTAGTAGTAGTAGTGATATGACACACCTTACATAGTCTAGGTGTAGCTGCGTTGGTTACATTTGGCCACTAATTCATATCTGTTGAGGCTGTTGACATTTTAGTAGAAGGCACTTGTGTTGTGCTTGCATTCCTGTAACCTGAAAAATGTCAAACCAGTATTAGCAGTCACCTCTGTATAAATGTCACTTGTTCATATTGCTGGTGTATGTGTTGTGGTTTTTATGTATTGCTCTGCTTAAGTCTTGCATGTGTTTTGTTTGTATGTATTGTAGTTCTTTTGTGTTTGTGTTTCACATGTTGTGTTTTACATCTTACAGTCCGTATTAGAGTTGTCTTACACACATTTTATTTTATGTCTGACCTTTTTATTTGTCCTCTGTGTGTGTGTGTGTGTGTGTGTGTGTGTGTGTGTGTGCCACATTTTGTGTTTAATATCAGTATTATAGTTGTCTTATACATGCTGTGTCACGTGTCATGTGTTGTGTCTGTATTATAGTTATCTTGTGTATATATGTCACATGTGTTTTATATCTGTATTATTGTTGTCTTATACATCCTGTGTCACATGTGTTTTGTCTGTCTGTATTATAGTTGTCTCGTGTATGTGAGCTGTGTCACATGTTGTTCTTCATCAGTATTATAGTTGTATTATGCATATAATATGTCATATGACTTATCTAGATTTTTTTAAATACATGTATTTTTATTTTTATATATATATATATATATATATATATATATATATATATATATATATATATATATGCTGATTATAATTACAGTTATTATTATTATTATTATTAGTAGTAGTAGTAGTAGTAGTGGTAGTAGTATCATGTCCAATGACATAACTTAAATGGTCTGAGTGTTACTGTAGTGTTATAATTTGGTCAGTAAGTATCATCTGTTTAGACTGTTGACATTTTGGTAGATGCTGCACATGCTGCTGTGTTGTGCTTATATATATATATATATATATATATATATATATATCTACCTGAAAATTGTCGTAACAGTATTAGAAGTATAAATATCACTTGTTCATAGAAGACAAATTAACTAAGTCATATCTCTTTATGATATGTAAATGTTCTGTAGCCGCTTACCCAATTTTGTCTTTAAATGGTCCTAAACGGTCACACTAAATGGTCTTGAAAAGTCACTTTAAATATTCCTAAACAGTCACACTAAATGGTCTTGAAAAGTCACTTTAAATATTCCTAAACAGTCACATTAAATGGTCCTTAAAGGTCACCCTAATTGGTCATAAAATGTCACCATAAATGGTCCTAAACAGTCAATAAATGTGGTCTTTAACATACCATATATACTCATATAAAAGTCGGATCCAACAGCAAACTTCACAGAGCCAGATATGCCATAACATGATGTGCCAACAGATCTGTGTCTATGCAGATAGGTGTAATCAATAAGACAAATATAGACCCTGACATGCCAGTGTATTATACAACAGTAGATCTGTGTCTATGCAAATAGGTGTAATCAGTAAGACAGAGACCTTGATGTGACAGTGTATTATAAAACAGTAGATTTCTGTCTATGCAGATAGGTGTAATCAGTAAGACATAAACACTGATGTGACAGTGTATTATACAACAGTAGATTTATGTCTATACAGATAAGTGTAATCAGCAAGACAAATATAGACCCTGATGTGCCAGTGTATTATACACCAGTAGATATGTGTCTATGCAGAAAGGTGTAATCAGTAAGACAGACAAAGACCCTGATGTGCAAGTGTATTATACAACAGTAGATCTGTGTCTTTGCAGATTGTTAGGAGTAATCAGTAAGACATAGACCGTGATGTGACAGTGTATTATACAACAGTAGATATGTGTCTATGCAGATAGGTGTAATCAGTAAGACAGACATAGACCATGATGTGCCAGTGCATTATACAACAGTAGATCTGTGTCTATGCAGATTGTTAGGAAGAATCAGTAAGACAAATATTGACCCTGCTGTGCCAGTATATTATACAACAGTAGATATGTGTCTGTGCAGATATGTGTAATTAGTAAGACAAACATAAACCCTGATCTGACAGTGTATTATACAATAGCAGATATGTGTCTAAGCAGATAGGTGTATTCAGTAAGACAAAAATTGACCCAGATGTGCCAGTGTATTATACAACAGTAGTTCTCTGTCTATGCAGATAGGTGTAGTCAGTAAGACACACATAGACCCTGATGTGACAGTGCATTATACAACATTAGATATGTGTCTATGTAGATAGGTGTAATCAGTAAGGCAAACATAGACCCTGATGTGACAGTTTATTATACAACAGTAAATCTGTGTCTAAGCAGATAGGTGTATTCAGTAAGACAAACATAGACCCTGATCTGACAGTGTATTATGCAACAGTATATATGTGTCTATGTAGATAGGTGTAATCAGTAAGAGAAACATAGACCTTGATGTGCCAGTGTATTATAGAACAGCAGATCTGTGTCTATGCAAATAGGTGTAATCAGTAAGACAACCATTGACCCTGATGTGCCAGTGTATTGTACGACCGTAGATCTGTGTCTATGCAGATAGATGTAATTAATGAGACAAACATAGACCATGATGTGCCAGTGTATTATACAGCAGTAGATCTGTGACTATGCAGATATGTGTAATCAGTAAGACAAATATAGACCCTGATGTGACAGTATATTATACAACAGCAGGTATGTGTCTATGCAGATATGTGTATTCAATAAGACAGACATAGACCCTGAACTGACAGTGTATTATAGAACAGTAGATATGCGTCTAAGCAGATAGGTGTAATCAGTAAGACTAACATTGACCCTGATGTGCCAGTGTATTATACAACAGCAGATCTGTGTCTATGCAGATAGGTGTAATCTGCAAGACTAACATTGACCCTGATGTGCCAGTGTATTATAGAACAGCAGATCTGTGTCTATGCAGGTAGATGTATCAGTAAGACAAACATAGACCCTGATGTGCCAGTGTATTGTACAACAGTAGATATGTGTCCATGGAGATAGGTGTAATCAGTAAGGCAAACACAGACCATGATTTGCCAGTGCATTACACAACAGTAGATCTGTGTCTATACAGATAGGTGGAATCAGTAAGACAAACACGGACCATGGTGTGCCAGTGTATTATACAACAGTAGATCTGTGTACATGTAGATAGGTGTAATCAGCAAGACAGACATAGACCCTGATGTGCCAGTGTATTATACAACAGCAGATATGTGTCTATGTAGATAGGTGTAATCAGTAAGACAAACATAGACCCTGATGTGCCAGTATATTATACAACAGTTGATCTGTGTCTATGTAAATAGGTGTAATCAGTAAGACAAACATAGACCCTGATGTAGCAGTGTATTATACAACAGTAGATATGTGTCTATGCAGATAGGTGGAATCAGTAAGACAAACATAGACCCTGATGTGCCAGTGTATTATACAACAGTAGATCAGGGTCTTTGTCATTTGCAATTGGATACAGTATATCATTTATGTATGTAATTGTCAGGTTTTTGTTAATTCATGTCTTAATGTGGAGATATCAGAATTTTTTGGGTTCAGTGCAGAAAATAAACAAGAGATTGTTTCCTTTATCAACACTGTAATAAATGCCACCTATCCATACAGGTCACCTTTGACCATTACCACAGTGATTATTATACACACAGTTAACATTACAATATACAGTATACCCTCACTACAAGACAACTCAGTATAAAATAGACCTGTTTATAAGACAAGAATGGTTGTTGATGTCATTTCATTATTTAACGGTATTATGTGTATAACACATGCATAATCATGGAATCCATTTCATTATTTAATAGCATTGTTAGTAGAAATATTCTGTATAAAATACCTCAAAATAAAGGCAACTTCATGTATAATGTCATCGCCTTTCTTGCCTCTTATGAAAAGAATTATAATGAGGGAGTATTTAACATTCAATACTCAACACTAACATTCCACTTGAATACTCAGCATTTTCATTGCACATGAATACTCAACACTGTCATTCGACTTGAATTTTCAACAGTCATTCCACTTGAATATTCAACACTGTCATTCCACTTGAATACTCAACATTGTCATTCCACTTGAATATTCAACACTGTCATTCCACTTGAATATTCAACACTGTCATTCCACTTGAATACTCAAGTGTCATTCCACTTGACTATTCAACACTGTCATTCCACTCAAATATTCAACACTATCATTCCTATTTGAATAATCAGGCAGTCATTGTACTTGAATACTAAGCAGTGCCATTCCAATGTAATGCTCAACACTGTTTTTCCACATGAATACTCAAAACTGTAATTCCACTCGAATACTCAACACTGTTATTCCGCTTGAATACTCAACACTGCCATTCCATTTGAATATTCAACATTGTCATTTCTCTTGAATACTCAACAATATCATTAAACTTGAATATGCAGCACTGTCATTCCACATGAATACTCATCACTGTCATGCCTTTTCAATACTCAACACGATCATTGCACTTGAATATTCAATACCATCACCCTATTTGAATACTCAGTGGTCATTGCACTTGAATACTAAACAATGTCATTTGACTTAAAAACTCTACAGTGTCATTCCACTTGAATATTTAACACTGTCATTCCACTTGAATAATCAACACTGTCATTCCACTTGAATAATCAACACTGTCATTTCTCTTGAATACTCAGCAATGTCATTCAACTTGAATATTCGACACTTTCTTTCCACTTGAATATTCACTACTGTCATTCCAGTTGAATACTCAACAATGTCATTTCACTTGAATACTCAACACTATTCTTCCACTTGAATACTTATCATTGCCATTCCACTTGAATACTCAACACTGTCATTCAACTTGAATATTCAACACTGTTTTTTCTATTGAATACTCAGCAATGTCATTCGACTTGAATATTCAACACTTTCAGTCCACTTGAATATTCGCTACTGTCATTTGAATACTCAACACTGCCATTCCACTTGAATACTCAACACCATCATTCCGCTTGAATAATCAACACTGTCATGAAACTTGAATAGCCAAGACTGTCATTCCACTTGAATACTCAATATTGTAATTCCATTTCAATACTAAACACTATCATTCCACTTGAATACTCAACAGCATCATCCCACTTTAATATTCAACAGTCATTCCAATTTAATATTCAACACTGTCATTTCTCTTGAGTACTGAACAATGCTATTCAATTTGAATAGTCAACACTGCCATTCCACTTGAATAATCAACAGTCATTGCACTTCAATACTCAACAATGTCTTTCAACTTGAATACTCAACACTGTTATTCAACGTGAATAGTCAACACTATCATTCCGCTTGAATATTCAGCACTATCATTCCGCTTGAATACTCAACACTATCATTACACTTGATTCCTGAATCCTGTCATTCTACATGAATACTCAAGACTCATTCCACTTGAATACTCAACACTATCATTCCACTTGAATGCGCAACTCAGTCGTTTCACTAGAATTCTAAAGACTGTGATTCCACTTGAATAATTAACACTGTCATTCCATTTCAATACTAAACATTATCATTCCACTTGAATACTCAACACCATCATTCCTATTTGAATGCTCAACAGTCATTACACCTGAATACTAAGCAATATCAGTCCACTTGAATACTCAACAATGTTATTCCACTTGAATACTCAACACAGTCATTCAACTTGAACACTAAGCACCATCATTTAACAGTAATACTCAAGACTGTCATTCCACTTGAATAGTCAGCACTGTCATTCCACTTGAATACTGAACACTGTCATTCCATTTGAATACTCAGCCCTGTCATTCCACTTGTATACTCAACACAGTCATTCCACTTGAATACTCTACACTTTCATTCAACTTTAATACTCAGCAGCATCATTCCGTTTGAACATTCAACACTATCATTCCTCCTGAAATCTCAACAGTGTCATTCTACCAGAATACTCAACAACGACCACATGAATAATCAACACTATCATTACACTTGAATAGACAGCAATGTCATTCTACTCGAATAGTCAATGCCATCATTGCACCTGAATACTAAAACCTGTAATTGCAATTTAATAATCAGTACTGTCATTCCATATTAATACTCAACACTGTCATTCTACTGTAATACTCAATCCTGTCATTCGACTGTCATACTCAACACTGTCATTCCATTTGCTTTGGCTGTACTTTGATAACTCTAACAATGTAAGTAAAACCTCGAAGTATGGAGTAAGAGTTTAAGTGGTTTCAGTTTCAGTTAATAACTCCAAGTGTGGAGCAAAGTTGTATGAGTAATTTCAATGTTGTGTTATAACTCCAAGTCTGGAGTAAAGTTGTATGAGTAATTTTAATGTTGTGTTCTAATTCCAAGTCTGGAGTAAAGTCGTATGAGTAATTTCAATGTTGTGTTATAACTCCAAGTCTGGAGTAAATTTGTATGAGTAATTTTGATGTTGTGTTATAACTCCAAGTCTTCAGTAAGAGTATCTATTATTATTTTAAGATAATTTATAATAAGATATACTATATAAGGGACAGTACTAATCAGGGCCATTGAGAGCAAACATAGGCCCTGGGGTAAGAAACACCCGGGCCTCTCCAACTACATGTTCAAGCAAAATGTTTCTTTTATAAAATTAAACAGTGTTGTTCGGTCTGGTCCCCTTATGGGGATTGGGGACAGAACCAAATCTGTTTATGTGTGCTTGAACTAGAACATCACAATAGGTTCTCTCTTCATACTCAAGTTCAATAAGCAGTGTACAAACTATACCAGACAAACTGCTAGCTATGTGAAGTGCTTTTTGCATAATTAGTCCAGCCATTGATTCTATATTAAACTGAGTGAGATATTCAGCAATATGTACACTTCCATTAAATGACAGGTTTTAATTTACTAATGGTGTCTTTTCCTCCCTTCTGTTTGGTGGCATTCAAGGTTTACTCATTATGCTTAGAGATTCTTTTGCGCTTAAGATTTGATTTTAGTTTTCAACATGTTCAACCCAATCCTATATTTCATGTAATTTGCGGGACACATTATTGAATTGTGTACTCCCTTGCTTGCTCAGAGGCAAACTTGTATCTTCCACATCATGTTCAATCTGACTCAGAATTCATCCATTTAAAATAACATTACTCATTTCCAAGTTTTCATTATTGTTTCTATTCTTACTTTGACTATCAGTTTCATTGGAGTTAAATGCACCTACAAAACATTCTCTGGATAATTACTTTTTCTATTTTCATTTTCTTTTTGCTTCCACCATGATAATCCATTCACAAGTAAAATTCCAAGATTCAGCTGAGTCAGTTTAACCCTTTTATATTTACCAAAATGTTTTCTAATTTTTATTTTTCTGGATCCTGCATCTGACATGATTTATTATAACTGTTTGTCAGGTTTTTTTCCAATCATAACACATTCAGGGTTTTCTTGGTATGGGCTTGAGATCAAATGAGGGTAGAAATATGCAAGTGGTGTAGGTGCTGACATTTTTGTATTACAAAGTCCGGAAAGACAAAATAAATCACAAGGAAGAAAGAAGATAAGTATCCTATTATGATCTTATACATAAATAAATACTGTATTATGTTTTACCTTTTATTGTGTTGTTTCTTTCTTCCTGTATTGAAATATTCACAATTTCAATTACATTCAATGATTTTGATCTTAATTCTTAATTATTATTATAATTTTCATAAAAGAAGGCTTTAATGATATATCACAATTTCATGAGTGCTTAAAAATAACAGATATATTGTCATATTCATGAAGACCTGACAGTGTTTTCATATACAACTTTCATGATTCTAGCATGATGGTCAATGTACTTGGTTTTTGTATCCTGGATGTAGCTCTAGCATGATGGTCAAGGTACATGGTTTTTGTATCCTGGATGTAGCTCTAGCATTATGGTCAAGGTACTTGGTTTTTTGTATCCAGGCTGTCACTCTATAGCTGTTGAAGATTTTGGGAAGAGTGTACGTATTCGGATACAGAGTGTGCATTGCATGACATGTTCAATGTCATTTATCAAGGGCAAGGTCATTGTATGAGAAATTGTGGTGCCATGTAATATTACTGACATGTTAAATTATGAATATTTATGGATTTTTACGTGCCCAGCCCATAACATTGTAATAGCTGAGGAGATTTACATATCATGACTAAGGACCACAATGTTATGTTCACTGCAAGGCAAGGGTAAAAGTAAATTATGTGATTTCTAAATTTTCTGCAGAACAATTTTTGAACTACTATATGTTCTCACTTATAAGTGGAGTCCATCTGCAAACTGCACTGACCCAGCTCTGCCATCATATAATGTGCCAGAAGATCTGGGTCTGTGCAGTTTGTTAGGAGTAATCAGTAGAATAAACACCACATACCCTTGTCTGCACAAGCATTATGCTACATCAGACAGAGATCATTGTTGTTAGGTTGTTGTTGTTGTTGTAGGGTTTAACGCCATTTTTCAGCACACGATAGGCTATACATGTTCAAGTATTAATGGTGGAGGAAGAACCCGGGAAAACCCCGGAAAGAACCACCGACCCACGAGAAGCTTCTGGCAAGCTTTCTCACATATCTACATTGGCCGAATCCGAGACTCGAACCCACGCAGACAGAGGTGAGATGGCAATGATCCGTAACGGACAGCGCTTTAGACCACTCGGCCACTCGGGGCCCCATTGTTGTTAGGAGTAATCAGTAGAATAAACACCACATACCCTTGTCTGCACAAGCATTATACTATGTCAGAACAAGATCATTGTTGTTAGGAGTAATCAGTAGAATAAACACCACATACCCTTGTCTGCACTAGCATTATGCTATGTCAGACCGAGATCATTGTTGTTAGGAGTAATCAGTAGAATAAACACCACATACCCTTGTCTGCACAAGCATTATGCTATGTCAGACCGAGATCATTGTTGTTTGCAGTTTGGCTCAACTCGTAAGTGAGCATATATGGTACAGTACTGCCCATAGTTTGATGAAATGTGAACCAGTCAGGTAGCATAACCTGAGCCATGGCTTCAGTATCGAGTTTAAGGCACAGCCAGAGAAAATATAAATCAGTGACCTTTATTTTCAAGTTGAATATTTGAACTAAAGAAGATATTCTGCTGAAACTTTAGCCTGCTGTGCATCTGGACTTGAACTTATCCTATGTATTAATAGTTATTCCTTCATGTATTAGTAGCTATACCCTCTGCCCACAAGGTTAAGGCCAAAAAGAAAGGAAGTCAATGACCTGCATCCCTTTTAAACACTTCAAATATTTGATGAAATTTTACTCAGCTCACACTTAATCATGCAACTGACATGTTTCTCTCACAGTGGTCGAGGTCATAGGTAGGGAGAAGGGCATATGATGAGTATATATATATATATATATATATATATATATATATATATATATATATATATATATATGCTGTGGTACTCTTGTTATTTAAAACCCCAATATACACCTCATTGTTTAATACCAACATCAAGATCAAAGTTGTTGCACATCCCTTGTTTGGTATCAACATCAAAATCAAAGTTGTGAGACATCTCATTGTTTGATACCAGTATCAATATTAAAGTTGTGGCACATCTAATTATTTGATACCAGTATCAATATCAAAGTTGTGGCACATGTTTTGTTAGGTAAAAAGATCAAGATCAAAATCCTGGTACATCTCACTATTTTGGTGCCAATATCAATATCAAAGTTGTTCACTATGTCCGGGCTATTCCGCAGGTGTTTGTATCAACCCATTTGATACTGATTCGAACTGTTTTGTTATTTTAGTATGTTCATCTTTGTTGTGAAATTTTAATAAACTTTCTGTACATGTAGCATTAAATGGTAACATTGCTTAAAAGAGAAGGGCATGTGGACATACTGCTATTTTGGTTCCAATATCAATATCAAAGTTGTTCACTATGTCACGGCTGTTCCGCAGGTGTTTGTATAAACCCAAGTGATACTGATTCAAACTGTTTTGTTATTTTAGTATGTTTATCTTTGTTGTGAAATTTTAATAAACTTTCTGTACCTGTAGCTATAGCATTAAATGGTAACATTGCTTAAATGAGAAAGGCATGTGGACATACTGCTTTTCTGAACAAAATATGTTTTTAAATCTCTGACACAAAGATGCCTATTACTGAGTTATCTTTCTCTTGTGCTTGATTTTACTTTCAAAAGTATATTTCATCAACCCTTAAACAATTCATTTCAGTTTTTTAAATGAAGCCAATATTTGCATAATAGCCATTTTTTAAAATGAAGCCAATATTTGCATAATAGCCATTTTTTTAAAAAGAGTTGCATCATGTTTTAACGTGCTTCAATTTTATACGTTCATGACAACCAGTTGCAGTAGATGGAATTTGATTTGTCCATATGTGTGTTCATATTCCTTGTCCATGCTATAACTGATATACTGTTTCACTTAACAACCATGTCATATTGTAAACTTTGAAATCTACCTTTGTTTTACCAAGATGGCTGTAACATTTCAAAATAGGACACTCTTGAAACACACGATTCAAACTTGGAACTATTTTCCGTAATAGCATCCAGATTTCGGTCAACGCCGAGGGGACCTAACTATTGTCTGAGGCAGTAAATTTGTGATCAGCACTTCAGTCAGTTGTGGTAACTGCATAATTTTGCACTTTCTTAACAACCAGCACTTTCTTGAGTTTCTTAAAAATAAAAAATTTCCAAAACAATGTCAAGCCCGTTCATAATTATGTGGAGAATGCAATGCAGGACTGTTCAGACATCAAATAGCTAAATAGCATTAGTTGATATTTCATCATTGTAGAGAAGTGATATTTATAACCTCGTGTCATGTTTGAGTGAAAATTCCATGAGGAATCTGTTAAATGTTTATTGAATCATGGAAACAATTCAGCAACATCACCTGAACAAATATATTGTGATAAGATCTCGACCATTCCAATATGCTATGCAGTTATTATTTTTTAATTTGGTCGATAATTTAGACGGGAGTAACACTATTCATAGTACAAATTAAATGTAATATTTGCTGTGCTTGATGCTGATCAAAATCATTGTAAACCGATAACCGGACAAATCAAGAGCAGTTGTCAGTTATTGTGATGGAGACAAAAAGAGGTTAGATTTTTGGATTCACTGCTAATCTGCTTCTGTTATCTTTTTTCACAGATAATTTAGCCGTAATGTAGCCTGCGATTTTTTATAAAAAAGAAACAAAAAAAAAAAAAAAAAAAAAACAAAAAAAAAACCCACCTGTAAATGTAAACAGAAATAAAACCAGGATAAAGTGATGTTTTTGCATTGCATCAGCAAAATGTTTAATAAGATTAGCAGTTTCACAAAATGCATTCATTTCTTAAATACATCAATTGATACTCGATGACTGAATGATGTAGTTTGCACGCATGATATAAGTTAAAATATTTCTTGAAAATTTTCATAGTTACCTTCTTGTTTCAAAAATAGTTTTATTGCAACTTCTGGTACATATTTGGTTTGACTTTCAACCAGCACTACAATTAAGTTCCAGATGTACAAAGTGGTTAACAATTCTTTTAGTGTTTATATTGTGTACATTCCGCTTTACGAAATGTTGATTTATGACTCTTCTCTGTCTCTTTGAATGGACTTAATCGTTTTACTGTTTGATGGAAGTCAGTTAACGTTAGAAAGAATATTTAAACGTGCGATGACCGTTGATTATAAATGGTTGTCAGAGTATACAAAATGAACCTAAAACGGAGACAGCCTCGTCTCAAGCGAATCCTAAACATCTATCAAAATACTTGTTTACACTCGTTTCTTTGGAGATAAACTTTGTCTATGCAATCTGATAGAAAGCTGCTATTGATAAATCATATATTATTTTGGGAATTTTAACGTAGCTTTAACAACTTTAATCATATCGCTGTCTACAGTGTGGCAGTTTGTGGTGATGTCTAGCACTGTGGCATCATGCCGCAGACATGTAGCATCATGTCCCACAGGTGCACATTATTCTAACACTAGGCCGACCAGTCCCAACAATGACACCTCAATGTTGAGCGCCAAATGACGCAGCTGCTAGTACCATTTATAGATGTCTTTGGTATGACTCGGCCGGGGTTAGAACCCACAACTTCCTGCATCTGAGGAGGAAGCTCTTATGACTTAGGCCACACGGAGCGGTAGATAAATTTTGCTCAAGACCAGTCCTGTTAACTTTGCATAAAGGTCCTATTAAATTTAGTTATCTGAAAAGAAAATGAATTTCGCACATCTGGTGATTTCTGTGGACAAAATAAGCCCGTAGAGACTGCACACAAGAAATGAAAGAATAAATTACAACATGGTAATGTATAGTTACTGCCAATTCACTTGGTATACTATTTGCTGTGGTGAAGAACATATCGAATTTAAACGATTACCAGCTAGATTAATGAGAATACAACATTTTTATCATTTTTGTGGAAGTTAAATTAGCACTACTATGGGCTTATCATTAAAGCAAATATCACAGTATGAAGCAATAACAGGCACATACTTAAACGTGATAAACGTATACGCAAAGATAGGTGTTGTACAATGATAACATGATGGGGAATAAAATATTGATTTGGCGATTTCCATAATGAAAACAAAAGATTCTGAACAGTTTCTTACATGAAGAATATTTAAATGTTGCTATCAATCACGATAAATTGAAATAAATGGTTTTAGCCCTCATAGCATGATAATCAAATGGCGCTGTAGGAAGAAGGAATACATTGTGCATTTAATGGATAAGTATATAAATTTGTATACGTCACAAATTACAGTACGGTGTAAGGTCAGGTACTTTGTATTAAATGTTACGTGTAGGCTCGTACAAAAGTAACACAAGAAAAGAGTGAAGTCAACTAGCTTTGCAAATTTAACAAAATAATTTATTTCCCTAGAAAACAAGGTAAAACTTTGAAATAGGATTTAACGGTTTGTGAATCTAATCCAAAAATTAATCCTAGAACTCAAAACTATAAGTCCTATCACTAAAAAGTTTAATTGAATCCAAATACTTTTGCCTCCAAAATATTAGGTTGTTAGAGTAAGCATGAATCTGCAGCTCAGAACACTGTCCAATCAGTTTCTTGACTACCTCTTGAAGAGCACCTCGTGAGGACAAAGATTTCAGCACCAGGCATAATCACATGGATGGCAGAAAGATGATGTTCTCATAAGTTTTTCTTCTTTTCATCTTGAGACCCTTTTCTAAAAATAAAAAAAAGAAATTGAATTATATTACTTTAAGAAGGAGCACTGTTCATAATATTTCCATATAATACTTGTACTACTCATACAATGTCATACAATGACTGGCTCTTACTTTTGTCATATATGAGTACTGGTACAGATTAATCTAGGCACGACTTTCTTCACAAATGTTCATCAGATTTCACAACATGGCAATTTCGTGTGAGGAAAAAATGCCATTCAACTGATTTCAAATCAGTATAATCTCTGCGTGCAATTGACAGCATATATAAAGGGGAGCCATAATTGTGTGTTAAAGCAAATTAGTTCAGTTGCAGAACATAGTACTGGCATAAGGTTCCATGAATATGAAATTTAAATTGTACAATAAATGATGAAGTTCAAATGGTTACTTCTATATGGAATGGTGGTTAACACACATATTAAGTACTGGATGTATTCTATATACACAACACTGAAAGAAATAAAGCAGCTATACACTAAGTTGAAACTTAAACAAACTGATTAATGGCAAGACAACAAATATACAGATATACCTAAAGACACCCCCATGGACACAAAGATGATATCTGACATGATTTCCTCCAAAATAAGCTTGACTGTAACAAAATGGCAAGGAAGTTCATTTAAGTTTTTAATTAATAACCAAAGGATAGAGAAAGATACATATTGACAATCCAAAAAAAAAAAGGCAAGAGAATGATACAAGCCGATGTCCAAACACTCAAGGCAAGAGAAAGATACAAGTTGATGAGCCATAAACTAATGGCAAGAGCAAGATACAAACTGATGATCCAAAGGCAAGAAAAAGGTACAAGTTGATGATTCATAAGCCAAAGGCAAGAGAAATATATACACTGATGATTTATTAACCAAAGGCAAGGGAAAGAAAAATGTTGATGATTCCTAAACAAAAGGGGTGAGCAAAATACAAGCTGGTGATCCACATGCAAGAGAAAGATACAAGCTGATGATTCAGAAACCAAAAACAAGAGAATGAAACAAGTTGATGTATAATAGACCGAACAAGACAGCCATGTAGAACAGACCCAATAAGACAGCCATGTAGAACAGATGCAAAAGGACAGCCATGTAGAACAGACCCAGTAAGAACTTCGTGTAGAACTGACAAAATAAGACTGCCATGTAGAACACACCCAATAAGACATCCATGTACATTAAAGCTAATAGGACAGCCATGCATAACAGACAACATGAAAACCTAATAAATAGGGGTGAAAAAATATAATTCACCCCATTTTTGTATCACAATCCGAATGATAACACTGAATTCCATTTGTCCACATCATTGGCATCACATGATGCATTATATTATAAATAACCAATATGATGTTTTAAAATAATGTGTCATAAACTTTCTAATTCAATAGATAATAATGATATTAATTTGCATGATAATTCAGGTCACATCAACCTTGACCCAGAATCAACATGCATGTATGTGTACTCTCAAGAGTAATCATCAGCTAAGTATAGTATGGGAGTGTAGTCAAGATGAAGGTTACTGTGATATCCAATGTTGTTGGTTGGTTGGGTTTTAAAAGCACTTACTAAATGCAGTATGGGGGTATGAAGTCAATCTAAATGTATGCTGTGGGAACCAATGTTGTTGGTTGGTTGGGTTTTACCAGCACTGATTAAATGTAGTATGGGGGTATTAAGTCAATCTAAATGTTTGCTGTGGGAACCAATGTTGTTGGTTGGTTGGGTTTTACCAGCACTGATTAAATGTAGTATGGGGGTATGAAGTCAATCTAAATGTATGCTGTGGGAACCAATGTTGTTGGTTGGTTGGGTTTTACCAGCACTGATTAAATGTAGTATGGGGGTATGAAGTCAATCTAAGTGTATGCTGTGGGAACCAATGTTGTTGGTTGGTTGGGTTTTAAAAGCACTGATTAAATGTAGTATGGGGGTATTAAGTCAATCTAAATGTATGCTGTGGGAACCAATGTTGTTGGTTGGTTGGGTTTTACCAGCACTTACTAAATGTAGTATGAGGGTATTAAGTCAATCTAAATGTATGCTGTGGGAACCAATGTTGTTGGCAGGATGGGTTTTAATGGTACTTGTTAAGTGTAGTATGAGAGTGTGAAGTCAAACTGTGCGAACCATGGTTGCTGGTTGGTTGGATTTAAATGGCACTTCAACATGTAGTAATTGGGTGAGTAATTTAAAGTGAAGCTGAAGTTATTCCATGGGAACAAATGTTGTTGGCTGGTTGGGCTTTATGTGCCCTTGTTAATTGTAGTATGGAAGTGTTAAATCAGTATGAAGATATGCTGTGGAAAGCAATATTGTTCATTGATTGGGTTTAAAGTGTGCTTGTTAAGTGCAGTATGGATATGCGAAATCAATCTGAAGATCTGCTGTAGGAAGCAATGTTTTGGTTGATTGGGTTTTAAGGGCATTTATTATGTGTAGGTGAAGGTGACAGTCAGTCTAAATGTATGCTGTTGGAACCAAAGTTGTTTGTTTTCAGGCTGGATTTTAAGGGCTCTTGCTAAGTGTAGTATATGGGTGTGTGAAGTCAGTCTTAAGATATGCTGTGGAAACCAATGGTATTGGTTGGATAGTTTTGAAGGGCATTTGTTATGTGTATGGGAGTATGACAGTCGGTCTGAATATATGCTGTGAGAACCAATGTTATTGGCTGGTTGGGTTTTAGGGGCAGTTGTTATGTGTAGTATGGGAGTATGAAGTTAATCTGAAGATATGCTTTGAGAACCAATGTTGTTGGTTGGCTGGGTTTCAAGGCCCTTTTCAACACACCGCTGAGTATATCATACTCATAATTCATGCTATGAGCCGGTCCCAGGGAAATGTTAAGACAGCTGACCTGTGTAGATATATAGCCAGGTATCAAACCCATGACCCCTTGATGAAAACTAAATTGTGTATAGAAAGTAGAGTATAATTATGGCCCTGCTCTATGCATCATGCAAAACTCTAATATGGGTACTTGGAATAACTGTGGTGTGTAATTACTCCTGGCATGGGCAAGAAAATGGTGAACAAATATTTGCACACACATGCTTTGCACCAGCATTCGTCTGATGCCAATGAGAAATGGACCAGTGAAACCATGAATAATGATAATTAAACAGAAACAAGAGCTTTACAAAGACAACATAGAGTGCCTGAATTCAAGACAGCAAAACAAATGACTAGGTCACTGAAGCATAGAACATGTTAGACTGGCCTAAATTTAGGGTGATTATGGGTACATTCCAAGAAAATTAACTGCTCTATAATGACCACTACAATAGAAATTATTATAAATACAAAAGTTAATGCAAGCAGTGGTTCTCACCTGGGTTTTCCTGTGTTTTACCTCCATTAGTTATACTGGCCACCTTTGATAGCTTATCATGTGGTAAAACATGGTGTAAAATCCTCAACAACAACAACAGCAACAACAAATAAAACCGATGTCACCAGGTACACTGATGCAGACACTGGCTGAGTGGTCTAATAAGCCCACCATTATCAGTCACTGCCATCCCACCTCTGTCTACATGGATTCAAATCTCAGGATTGGTGAATGTGGGCATGTGAGAAAACTTGCCAGGACTTTCCAATATATCACTGGTTTGTACCCGGTTTTCTCAGGTTTTTCTTCCACTAGATATACTGGCCACAATGTATAGTCTATCATGTGCTGAAAAATGGTGTAAAACCCACATCAACAGCAACATAAGTCAGTTGTATGCCTATCAGCACATAAAAGTGAAATGAAAATGCATAGTTCAAGCTATTTAGATGAATAAGTATGTAACAAACATAAATCCTGCAGTCTACATATAATGATGATCTGAGATGCAGGATGTGTGGCATTAGATTTATATTACTTTTGTTCAGGACAGCTACCAATCAAAACATCTAAAAGTAACCTAAGCTCACTTACCCCCACCCCACCCCACCCCATGGATAGTGAACCTCCATCACCAAGTTGCTGAGGTACATTCTGAATTTATTAGGATTTATAAACAGCACATCATTACAATACAGGCTAAAAAGTAAAGTAAAAATGATTGCATATTATAAATAAAATAAAAGTAAAATCATTTTTGTGGTACACAGCATTTAACACAAACATTCTTTATGGCAAATTAGTTTGCTTGATGATAAAAGTTATATCATTCCAAGGTGAGAGTAAAGTGCTCTTTTCAAGAACATGATGAGAGTGACTACCCTTGTTGCATGGGTGTGTATCAAACCCCAACACCAGTGAATTACAAGCTTGATGCCGTATGAGCTAAGCAACCATGGCTCTGTCAGAGGAATGTCATGTACAAGATTAAATTCTATGAATATGATATGAAACTTGGCTTTTGAATATTATTTGTATCAGTTAATCAATCAACAGACCATTTAGTAGGTGCAGTGATAGCTCAATGTAAAGCCCATCATTATACTGCTATACATTATAACATGGACATGGTCATGTGATACCTCACTGTAAAGGTCATCAGAATACAGCTATATATTATAACATGGACATGGTCATGTGATACCTCACTGCCAAGGTTGCTAACTAGTGTACTGCTGTCTCTGTTATAACATGGATATGGTCATGTGATACATCACTATAACCCCAATTTGTATACTGCATTCTGGTCTCTCTATTATGCCATGTATTTATTTGAATAAACCCTTTTATCATTGCCACCTGATTGAGTGTACTTTATTTAAGTTCTTTTCTCATGCAAACCAATCACTTCTTTCAGTCCCAGGAATTTAACCTTTGAGTTTAGACCCCAGAATCAAGTGGGATATCATTAAGACTTGGATTTAACACATGATTCCATATTATATGCAGATAGAAATTAACCAGAATATAGAATCTTTTCTCATGCAAACCAATCAATCCTTTCAGCCCCAGGAATACAACCTTTGAGTTTAGACCCCAATATCAAGTGGGATATCATTAAGACTTGGATTTAACACATGATTCCATATTATATGCAGATAGAAATTAACCAGAATATGGAATCAATAATGCATACTTAATATTGATTTTAAAATGTACACACACACACATGCACACGCACACATAAATACATATGCATACACACACACACAGCAATTTAAAAATAAATATTAATAATATAACTCAGTATCATGCTTGCTGATCAATACATTACTTGATTGGAAACATACTTAGATGAAAACACTGTACTTTATTAATTTCAGTCTTGTTTTAATATTTTATATTCAGGAAATAAATTCCAAATTGAGTGGACCAACTACATCAAAACAGAGACTTCTAAAAGTTTATACACTTCATGATCCTTTTAGATTTACAAAAGTTTAAAGTATTTGACTCAATGGAGCAGTTCACTCTGTGCTAGAAGCTATATGCTATTGGAGTAAAATCAATTAAAAACCTCTCCAGTGGCCTAGCAGACTTAGAGCATCCACCTCGGATGCGGGATGTCATGGGTTCAAACCAAGGCCAAGTCATACCAAAGACATATGAAAATTGTACTAACAGCTGCCTTGCTAGGTGCTCGGCATTAAGATCTTAGTGTTAGGGCTGGTCAGCCTGGTGTAAGGATAATGTGACTGGGTGGGACATCATGCTACATGTCTGTGGCATGATGCCCAAGTGCTAGACATCACTATAAACTGTCACACTGCAGACATTGTAGTGATATGACTGCAAAATTGTTAAAAGCTACATTAAGAATCCAAATCACACACACACAAATCAATTAAATGATTTAAATCATGCTTACTGAAGATTCTCCAAAATGTTAATGTAATAGAGACAATGTCTGAACCAACGGTGCCACATCTCTCTCCATGTTAAATGAATGATATGTTACAAGCATCAGTTAATTGTTTGTAACCAGTGGGGTCCCTCAAAACAGTATCATTGGGCCACATTTCCATGCTAAATAACTGATATGATTATAAGCATCAGTTAACACTTTTATGCTGATGACTATAATAATCTTTTTGCATCAAGATCAAACATCGGACAAGAATTTAATAAAACCTAGAACATTGTTTTAAATTTTATTTTAAAATCTTGAAATAGATGTACTTTTAAAAAAAGCATATACAAGTACAATACTTGTGTAGCAAATGTTGCGTAAGTAGACAGAATATTCCTATGCCTTAATTAGCATTTGACTTCCTGATTAATGCTGATTCCCTAATTAGTACTTGACCAAAATCAATAACCTGTAGTATGATAAAATATAATACATATACTTGTACAGATAACATATGTACAATCCAACTCCTTTGTTTTTTCTAAACAATTATAATGTCCATCATATCATTCCTGTCTATTGTTGTATTATCTTCTGGATATCAAATTCAACATTTCACAGGTGGTGTCAATAATCTCAGGAAAGCACAATAATAATAATAATAACAATGATAATAAGATCCCAGCAGGTTATCAAGCCAATATTTTTTCAGATCTCACTAATAATTTAAAAGAAATAATAATAATAATAATAATAATAATAATAATACTGCACTGATCAATTAATTAGTTTGCTGCCATCTTCCTTTTTATAGCATCAAGTCTGCATGAATTGGCTCATGCAAGGTTAATTTTTCTTCAAGCATAACTTTCATCTCTAATAACACCATCTCATGCCAGTAATGTGAATATTAAGGAGGAAAACATTTACTGGACCCAGCCAGGTATAAATGTGGTAATAAACAATAAAGAGACTTTAGCAAGGGAAATAATTATATGAATCTACATCATTTACCTCCCTTCTTTACATGTGTTTTCACCACTCAATATGGATTATTTTAATTAATTATAGCAAATGCATGTGATTTAAACTCAGAAACTGTACAATATGTAATCGTAATAGTCATTCATATGGTATAAATGAAAGAAACTGTACAATATTATAATTACATATAATGTTGACAAAGTCTAAATTTCTAAATGTTGACAAAGTCTAAATTTCTAAATGTCGACAGACAAAGTCTAAATTTCTAAATGTTGACAGACAAAGTCTAAATTTCTAAATGTTGACAGACAAAGTCTAAATTTCTAAATGTTGACAGACAAAGTCTAAATTTCTAAATGTTTACAGACAAAGTCTAAATCCATAATTGTGCATCTGATGAAGCATCTGCAGGTACAGAATTTATTTTTAGCCTGATGGCATTTTTAGCCATTTATTTGTTATACCATGCCATAGAAATAGGAGTTAAGCACCTTTCCCATGGAGGCATCAAGCCAACCTGGGCTGTCCTGAGCAGACATCAAACACATGACCTTTGGATTACAAGTCTAACACTCTACCAAATAAGCCACCATGGCTAGGTCTGCAAGTACAGAGTGGGGAAAAATTGTGTTAGACTGATGGACAAATGCAGAGTGGAGAAAAAGTGTGTTAGATGGACAAGTACAGAAAAAGTGTATCAAACAAATGAACAATTACAGAGTGGGGACAAAGTGTTAGATGGACAAGCACAGAGCAGGAAAAAATATTTCAGACAGATGGGTGAGTCTGAAGTGGGGAAAATGTGTTAAATAAACAAGTCCAGAGTGGGGAAAGTGTGTCTTGAATGCAAAAGTATAGAGTGGGGAAAACTGTGTTAGACAGATGGACAAGTACAGAGTGGGGAAAAGGTGTGTTAGAAGATGGACAGTTAGATGTATGAAAACTGAATGAATACATGGAGGGAATGATGGATGGAAATATGAATATCATGTCCCCTTTTTGTTCTTTTTTAAAATGGACTACCAATATAACAAGACTGAAACTGAATGGATATTGATTAAGTGAAAATACTGAAGCACAATGTATGCAAATGAAATGTTTAGGATAATGAAGTATAATAGTTTCTACAAACCCTCATCATAAATATCAATGCAAAAATGAAATGGAAAAAGAAATATAACAGTAATAAAAAACAACAACCAAACATGAATACTCTAATAAGACTTAAAACTTAGACACGATTAGAATTGTTTTACACACCATGACATTAACACAAAAGGTAAAGCTACACACTCCCATGATTACCATAGTTATTCTAAATGAAGGCCTCTTCTAATAAATGCCTCCCCTCTTCTCCCCCCAAAAAAAGAATTTCCTACCTCATCCAGGCATATGAATCCTATATACCCAGTATGGTATGTCCAAATAACTAAAACAGCACATGTGTAATCCAATGACTGTTAGAAAAATCAAAACAACTTCATTTACAAATGTTTTCAGTCAAAGAGTAATATGCAGTATTTAACACCCCTTTTGGAAGTTGGAGAATGCCCAGGGCATCTATTAGTATAACTACACTATATGCAATACTCTACCAAATTATATGCTATTAATGTTGTTATATGCAACTAATGAATTTTTTATTCACCACAGTGAGAACAGGTTTTTAATAAAAGATGTGTGTTTCATGTAAACATGTGCATTATCAACATTATAATTTCACAGTTCAATTCTAAATAGACATTCAGAATTTACATCTTGTCGCCTGTTGCCAACTACATTGCTTTGTTGTAGAATATGTTTCTCTGTTGCAAATTATGTTGCTCTGTTATCAAACACATTACCCTATTGCCAACAATGTTGCTTTTTTCCATCAATATTTTCCTATTGCCAACTATATTGACAACTATACTGCCTTGTTTCCAACAATTTTGCCCTGCATGTTGCCAGCTATGAGGCAATACTGTCACTCACATTGCCTTTATCATTATTCAAAGATCATGCTGCTAGATTCATTGTCCTTTTGATTGCTATGTTGCCATACTTCCAGCTACAAATAAATCAAACTGATTAGTGTCGTATATAGAAAAAAGGTCAATACTAAAAATCAAATTTATACCTCTGAAAGAGATATATTGAGGAAGAACATCCAATACAAGTAAGCTAATAGGGATGAATTGAGGAAGAACATCCAATGCAAGTTAGCTAAAAGAGATATATTGAAGAAGAACATCCAATGCAAGTTAGCTAAAAGTGATATTTTGAAGAAGAACATCCTATGGAAATGGCTGTATATAAAGGAGTACCAGTCTGTATTTAAATTTCCATGTGAGTTCACCATTACATTTTCTAATGGAACTCTATTGGAATCATATATTCAGTTGTAATGAAACTTCACAGGAAATATCATCCTCAGAAATAAAATAATAAATACAGAGCACTGCATGTTTTCTTATGCTTTGGCAGAATGAATCAGACTTAGGTTGATCTGACACAGGAATATATCTCAGCCTGAAACCTCAACAGATTCATATACCATATCAAATGAGTTCCTTCCCGTCACTTGCAAAAAACATACAACATGTCCAATGAGTTCATTCCCCTCACTAAGAACAAAACTTGTATACTTGTATACCATACCAGTGGGTTCATTCTCCTCACTATCAACAAAACTTGTATATCAAACCAAATGAGTTCATTCCCCTCACTAACAACAAAACTTGTATATCATACCAAATGAGTTCATTCCCCTCACTAACAACAAAACATGTACCATACCAAATGAGCTCATTCCCCTCAACAACAAAACTTGTATACCATACCAAATGAGTTCATTCCCCTCACTAACAACAAAACTTGTATACCATACCAAATGAGTTCTTTCTCCTCACTTGCAACACAACACATACCATATCAGATGAGTTCTTTCTCATCACTTGAACCAAAACATATACCATATCAGATGAGTTCTTTCTCATCACTTGAACCAATACATATACCATATCAAATATTTATTTCCCCTCACTTTCAACAAAATATATACCATATCAAATGAATTATTTCCCCTCACTTGCAACAAAACATGAATACAGTTTTGTATTTATTACATACCTCCTCCTTAAGACTCCTAATAATTTCATATTTACAGTGTTGCTGAAATTCCAAAATCAATTTGTTATATATCAAGACTTGGTTCAGTGGACCACTTAAGGGTACATGAAAACACCCATTTTTCTATGTTGGAGTGACCACTTCACGCCCATTTCTGTATCTGAAACACCCATTTTTTCTCTGCGTGAGCAATGTCCATGAACTTAAAAAGGTAGTCCAGAACCCCCAATCCCACATACTACTGTTAGCATGTCTGATTTATTATCACTGGGTTGTAGTTGTTAGCATGACTGATTTACAATCAGTGGGTTGTATTGCTTAGCATGTCTGATTGTAAATCAGTGGCATGCTGATCTGAAACCTGACCAGAACAGCCTGGGTCAGCTGCCTTATTTCCTATCAGTGGGTTGCAGATTTCAATCCTGCCTGGGCCTGCTGCCTCATTTTCTATCAGTAGATTGCAGATTTTAATCCTGCCTGGGTCAGCGGCCATGTTATGTATATGGGCATGGTACTATAATTTCTGTTGCCTTGTTACAAAATGGTCTTTCATATTCTGATGTACTATTAATTACCAATAAACCAGTATGTACTATCAAATTTAACACAATTGCATCCAACTTCCACAAAAAAATGTTTTTCTATTTTAAATTGGAAAATAAAAATAGTTCAGCACTAAAAGCAGTTCAAAATATTGACACAATATCTCAGTAAATATCAGACTGTGTATATTTCTTGCAAATGATTATTTTCAGGATTTTTTTTTGTCAAATCAGACAACTTGCATCATTAAAATCCATGAGTATTTAAAAATGTACTAACATTTTACATGCAATGTGAGTTTAATACAAATAGTTCCTTTACTGTACAATGCACCAATATATGAACAGCATCATTTGATTTGTGATTTTATTTTCTAGTAAGAAATGCGAAATTTTATGATAGCCAAAAATAACCTCCATACAACACACAATAGAGGATGATTTAACATTAAATATTGTCCATTAGCCTTTGTGATAGATATTAGTGCTAAATGCTGCCATTGACCAATTTGTTAATAGGATGATTGATATTAATGTTACATACTAGCAATTAACCTTTTTCTTTGGGGGTGATTGATATTAGTGTTTAATGCTGTCCATTAACCTTTCTGTTTTGGGATGATTGCTATTAATGTTAAAATACTTACTTCTAACTTGTTTTATTTTGGGATGAGTGCTATTAATGTTAAATGCTTACTTCAAAGCTTTTATTGTTTTGGGATGATTGCTGTTAATGTTAAATGCTGGGAATTAACATTTTTGTTTTGTGATGATTGCTATTAATATTAAATGCTGGCAATTAACCATTTTGTTTTGGGATGATTGATATTAGTGTTAAATACTGGCAGTTAAACTTTTTGTTATGGAATGATTGATATTGGTGTTAAATACTGGCTATTAACATTTTTGTTTTGAGATGACTGATATTACTACTAAGGTCTATGGCATTAAAATATTTTTAAAAACTTTCAGATGACTCAGATCTGAATATTTTCAGCATGATATAATTATTCAAATAGTGTGCTCTATCATGGAACGGCTTTTTATCTCCCAAATGAATCTCCTTTGGACTGGCTGCTTGGATGTCTTCGTTATTTTGTACTGACAGTTGGGATTTATTGGCTGCTTTGGACTGACTGTTAGGATTTTCTTGGTTGCATATATATATATATATATATATATATATATATATATATATATATATAATATAATAATAATAATAATAATAATGATAATAATACAATAAATAGTCATGCATATGTGTTAATATTTATTGGTAAATGTATCTATTAAATTTATGTAATTGTTATTGCCTTAATTTTACTGGTATCTTTCAATTTAATTGTCTTAATATTTAATAGTATGGTCACTTTCAATTTATCTAACTGATATATCTGTCTTAATATTTACTTTGTTAAAATTTACTGTCTTTTTAACTTTAAATTTATCTAATTGGTATTTCTGCTGTAGTATTTACTGGTATCTTTCAATAGATCTAATTGATATTTCTGTCTGAATATTTACTGGTATTTTTCTATTATTTTCCATATCTACTTATTATTCTCTGCTAATTCTTTGTCTTTCTATTTGTCAGTCTTTCTCTTTGTCTTCTCCATGGTCAAATCTAGGAGTTATTTATATTTTTGAATTGGTCAAGTTATAAGCAATCATTTGGTTGATTTGCCTAAGATGGACAATCTACTCATTGCTGTCACCTACAATTGTATTACTTCAGCCAGAGAAAAGATGATTCAAATGACTCTTGAATTCCATCTGGATCTACAGATGTGGTTATGATAGAGTGCACTTCTCTGTATGAATGTCTCCATGTGTCTGTGTATATTGTAATTAAGTGGGGGGGGGGAAGGGGACTGGCACATATCTCTCACCTAGTACAGGGAACTCAGAAGAAAATGTCAAATTGTGCAGATAAAGCATATCACATGGAAATCCTGGAGACAGTATCATCAACAGATTATCTAGTCCCGATGTATTTAACAGCACAGTCATCATCCTTTTCTGACCATCCATCATTATTGCACATACTCGTATTAGTAGTATATCTATCACCTCATTGAGTTTTTTCAAATATAAGTTAGAAATCTTGTTATATGTGCTAATTTATTTTTGTATATAATTAAAAGACCAATTACGTTCACTTGGGACTGTTGGTTTGTTTGCATTTATCATCATTGTGTTAATAGATTCAGTGTAAAAGCCAGATCAAACATGTCCTCAAGTGTATTGCAATGTTACACAGTCTTGTCCCATTACATTTGGAGGATTCAATGTTCCTCATCCTCCATCTCTGTCTCAGTCTCTTGGAACTAGTTATACACTTGAAAATAATAATAATAATAATAATAATAATAATAATAATGATAATAATAATAATAGTATTTTAAAAATACAATAAATACAATACTAATAACAACTGGAAGAAAAGAAATGCATCCATGCATAAGGTTTTATCACATTTTATAGCAACCTTAGCAACTTAGTTTGCATGAGATGAGAGAGAGAGAGAGAGAGAGAGAGAGAGACGCACCAGAAAATGGGGAGAAAAGGAAAGGAGAGAGAATGAAAACCAAACCAAAAGAAGGAAATTTAAAGACTCTAGAAGACATCACAGGAAGGCAGACATAGTGACAAAAGGTAACATGTAAGCAAGACATCACAGGAAGGCAGACATAGTGACAGAAAGTAACATGTAAGCAAGACATCACAGGAAGGCAGACATAGTGACAGAAAGTAATATATAAGCAAGACATAACAGGAAGGCAGACATAGTGGCAGAAAGTAACATGTGAGCAAGATATAACAGGAAGGCAGACATAGTGACAAAAAGTAACATGTAAGTAGACATCACAGGAAGGCAGACAAAGTGACAAAAAGTACCATGTAAGCACACCAATATAAATCAGAGTGGAAGATAATAATCTCTTTATTTAGTTAGTACCAGCCAGGCCATTGAAAAATCACATTCAAAACAATTTTCTGTGTTATGTCTCTATGGTCTAAAACTAAGTAACACAAAAGAGTGAAAACCATCAAGTTTTGTAAAATTCAACTAATAATTTATTTCCCTAGAATAAAATGTGAAACTTAAAGTATGGTGACTTTATCCCAAAATAGTACTAACAGTTCAAAAGTCATGAGTATTCCAAATGAATTCCATCAGTGTTCCAAATTAATTCCACACTTGTGCTCATGTGAACATAGCCTGGAATATACTTGATATTCTAACAGACTTGATGTATCACAATAATATAATAATCCAAAATATCTTTTGATGAATTTACAGTAATTTCAAGGTAGTAATTTGGTGTGAAAAATTATCAGTGAGCACTTTTTAATTCCTGGGCACTTTTTAATTCCTGGGAATAATTTAAATAAATAAATTAAATCTTCTCAACTGAACACAACTTGATTCTACTAAAACTGATATCAAGATATGTAATGACTTGCTATGACTTAAACAACATTAATATAAGCAGCTAAGTCACAACTTCAGAATGAGGATAAGGGACAACATAATGGAAATATCCATCAAATTTCAAGCAAAGTATGTTTTTAGAAAATTCTAAGGTCAGAATCAAGGGTGTATTCAGAACATAAATCTAGTAAACATGTTAACCTACAAGTAATAATTATCTTAATATAGAAACTAAATCATATACACATATTAGCTAATATGTTGTTTACAACAAAAAAGATGGAGTAGCGAGGCAGGCCTCTACACTAATTACTGACCAAGGGCAATCATACACTATAGGTATACATAATATCTGATACACAGTTCATAATAGTCTCCCTTGAAAATACCAGCAGACCTATTACAGCATTTCACCCTCTATAATGCAAACAGGGTCAATACAGTATACATCCCATGAGATCAAGGGGACTAATACAGTATGTCACCCTCTATAATACAAGGAGGCCCAATATAGTATCTATCCCATAAGTTCAAGGGACATAATACAGTCTTTCTCATACAAAGCAATGTTCTGATGAAAAGAGGCAGACCTATTACTGTATTTCTCACTCTATAATGCATTGGGGCCTAATACAGTATATATCCCATGATAAGATCAAGGGACCTATTACAGTGTTTTTCCCATGATACCATAATTCTTCCATGAAAATACTATCACATTACTGGTCCCTAATAACAGCTACTTGTATATGATGTATCACTATTACTTCACATCTTATCTAGATGTATTCAATATTAGGACTACACAAAAGGTGATAGGTGTATGTCTGTCTGCAATCTGCATGCTAAAAATATAACCAACATGTTAACACATATAAAACAACACCATCCTACCATTAAGAGACCTCCTCAAGATTAAGAAAAGCCATCATGTTGATACATGCACGTGTATCAATACTATATCGTATCATAGTATGTGTTTCATGATTCATACACATATGCAGCAGAGGTGGATCATTTCACCCCTAGCAGCATATATATCAATACATTCTACCATACCATCATCTATATTGCAAAATCATTTCAGCAGGCAATTATCTCTCCCCTATTATCTAAATATGTAATGACATTGCTAGAGTTTTATGATCCCCACCCCAAGCCAATCAGAGTGTATGCACAGACTTACAGATGTGTTTAGACTGGAACACAACATTGACTAAATAATCACATATTCTCTCTCTCTCTCTCTCTCTCTCTCTCTCTCTCTCTCTCTCTCTCTCCTTTATTGTGCTGTACTGTACTGTGCTGTGTTGTGATGTATTACATTGTATGTAATCTATTGTATCATATTGTATGGTATGGTATTGTACTGTATTGTAAACTGCATTGCAATATATTGTATTGTATTGCATTGTATTGTATTGTATTGTATGGCATTACATGATATTTTTATATTGTGTTGTACTGTATTGCATTGTAATGTATTTTGATGTATTGTATTGTATTGTATTGTATTGTATTGCACTGTAGTGCAATAAAAAATAATTAAAACATATAAAGGACAGTATAAGGAGAGATTTAAGGGTAACAATTCCAGAAGCGACTTTTGTTGTTTAAACCTTGTAAGCAAATGGTATATGATATAGGCCAATAATTTGGTGTTCTGGCAGCTGAGTAACTGTCCAAGGGTAAAATGTAGAGAGGAGTTGATGATGTGGATAGAGATCTTAGAGAATTACGATAGCAAACATCGAAGTAGTACTACTTCTAAACGCTTTACGTCTCAGATATTCTATTGCGTTTAAATAGGTAGACATTTTGCTGTCATCAGCTAGTTATTACTATTATTATTATTATTATTATTATTATTATTATTACTTCTTCTCCTCCTGCTCTTTAGCATGTAGAGGCAGTAGTGGTAAATGACATCTGCGCTATGGATAGCTAGGTCGGGATATTATTACTAATTATTTTTGTTTTTTTCTTGTATTTTCCTTTACTGACATTTGTATCGTCCTCTGTGCTGCTAAAGGAATTTTCTTTCGCACCCGAAAAAAGCTCTCACCATCACTGCCGAAGTTTATGATAACCGATAAATACATGCTGGCTGAATAGACTAGTGTTCGTGGTCCTCATATTATTCACCGTTGATTCGTCTTCCTTTTCGTCGTCGTCGCCATCGTATGCATACAATTAATTTTATATTGCTCTCTCACCTGAATGACAGAAAAGCAAATATTGTGGGAAACAAATTAGAATCTTTAATTAGTTTAAGATAAAAAGAGGAAATTGCCAGTACGTAACAGTGGCTGATTTAATGAATTATTTCCCACATCGCACGCTCCAGTAAACATACGCTTGTACATCGTCATATTTACGTTTACTTACATAATTATGTCAGTTTCGTCATGTTCACATATTTATGAAATTACGTACATCAATGCAATTCAAAACC
>JAECUM010007561.1:0-30967 GCA_016617855.1 Megalonaias nervosa | reverse complement strand
ATACGCTATAACGATTCACTCGTCACAGGGATTAACTATTACTGATTCAAATATTTGGATTGTCGGTGATCGTATTGAGTGGTCAAATTTAGTTTATCTTGCAGTGTCTCGAGTCAGAAGAATATCTCAACTGCACAGGGTTATCGTGGATTGCGTAATAACCGAAGAAATAACTAACAACTTTGTCGACATCAAGAAAAAATTAGCGAGCTATAAGCAATGTGACAAAAAAAAAATAATCGCGACTTTGATATTGATGCTGAATTTATTATAACACTAAAACAACGACATAATAATCATTGTGCAAGTTGTAACGCAGGAATGTTGTGGCAGTATTCGAATAATAATCCAAGACAATTTACCGTGGATAGAATTAATAGTAGTCTTGGTCACACACGCGAAAATGTGATGCTGACCTGTCTTGAATGTAATCGACGTCGGGGCGCTGGACGCCCTTGTGCAAGTTTACAAAAGTGAAGGTGGTGGTAATTGTGTGTCTTTAGGAATTATTTGTAATTGTTCGCGTACAAATCCACGCTGAGGAGCAGTTGAATCTAATCTGTAGATTGCAGGTCTACCTATGGACCTTACCACGCTAGAAATTTTATGTGTGGTCACACTCCAGATAGGATCAGTTGCTCTTTTTTTTACCTCCTTCAAGTTCACCAGGTTCATATAAATATCTTACGGTAACATTACGTAGTACTGGTTGAGAGGAAGATTCACGTCGGCGTATCGGTATATATTTTTTTGTGATCGCATTAGAAGGTTTCATAGAAGTTGAACGAGTAATTTCATTATTTAACGCAGCTATCACACTTGGTAACCTTGCAACCCATTCACGAGATCTCTCCGTGGACTTAAAGTCAATGGATATTTCCTTTGCATATTGATATCCAAATAACCTCTCAGCAAGTGTTCGATTAAATCGTTCAACGATTGCCTGATCACGATGAATTTCAGTGTGTCCTCATCTGATTCAAACGTTATGTTTTTTCATCAACGATGATACTGCACCAAGAAATTCTTTGCCAGGATCAACCTGTAATAACTGTGGCCATCGTAGACCACCTTGTGGTCCGGATCATCGTTAATAAATTCGTCCAAACGCAGATGCAACTTCAGTTGCTGTTTTTGTTGACAGTGGTTCTGCTTCTTTTTATCTACTTGCAAGGTCAACGACAGTTAACGCGTATTTGTATGTGCGTGATTGACGTCTACCAATTTTAATGGTATCATGTGGTAAAAACAAAATATCTGCTTGATGATCTTCATTGGGAGTACTGACATCAAAATATGCATACTGAATTTGTTTAGGTGGTGGTAGATAAATTTGCCATATTGCATGTCGTGCTAACCACGCTGCAGCAACAGCACGTGAGACTTTTGCTGCTTCAGCAAGTTTACTAATTGCTGCTTTGCCTCTCCAATATCCTCTTGGGCTATAATAAACAGATTCCATTATAATAGTTATATAATTTAATTACCAGCCCCTAGCACTAGTTTACCTTTCATAGCAGATTTTACTAGGAAGCTAGCAAGTTTTTCTCTGAGAGATTTATTTTTTATGGAATTTAACGAGTGAATCAACTTTACATCTGCAATATGTCGTTGTTGCAAATTTGGATTTTTATACGCGACATCATGAACGTGACACGCTTGATCAATCGCATTTATTGGATACTCTCCAGGTCTTGGTTGATCTCGTTCGTCAAGTCGAATATCAAGTCGGGTTCCTGGACCACAATAATTATATCCAGGAAGATGTTTCTCACCAGGATACTTTGCCCACGGAGCTCCTGGTAATTTACCTAACGAAGCAGCAATATCTCAACCTGTCTTTGCCGATGATATAAATTTGTATTTTTTTGTACCACATTTCACACACTTGCCTGTAAGTGCGCGCCTTTTATTTTTTGTTATTATTGCCGTTAATCCACTGGTATGGGTGGGTGCTCTACATCGAACACAAAATAAATTCATATTATTTATTATATGGATATAATTGACTTCTCAGCGACACGAAAGCAAGAGCCAGTCAAACATTATCCAGCGCTACCAAATTCCATCAGAGCAATTATACTTGGCCCATCTGGGTCTGGTAAAACGCAATTATTACTTAATCTGATAATGCGATGGCTCAAGTGGGATAAATTATATTTCGTAGCACCATCTGTAGATGATCAACGATGTTACGAAGTACTTAAAGATTTTAATGAAAATGCAAAGTCGCTGACGTGTCCTGATAAAGATAATGATGTTATTGATTTTATTACCGATATCGATGAAGCTCCATCCATAGATCATCTTGTTGGATGTATCAATAATCTTGTAGTATACGATGATGTAATGCTGGACAAACAATCAAATCCAGCTCGGATATTTTCACGAGGCCGTCACAAAAATACAGACGTGATTTATTTAACTCAGAAATACACACAAATTCCAAAAGTGACCAGAGATAATTGTAATATCTTAATTGTGTTTAATGGAGTAGATAATTATACTTTACAAAATATTTATTATACTTGGTGTTCAGGGGATATGGACATGATTAAGTTTAAAAAATTCTTTTCAAAAGTACAAGCTGTTCCGTTCGGATTCATAACGATAAATTTACATGACCCAAGATCTAGATATCGTATAGGTGTGGATAAAATCTTTGGTTAATTATAGCAGCAGGGATGGTGAACGACCAGCGTTGAGTGACCAGCGCGTAAACACACCATAAAATAAAAACGCGCGTCAGATGATGTAACAAAATGAGCTAACCCAATTAGAGAAATCTCATGGCCTGACAGAGGTTTTGGTTTAACATTATTGACCTTGAGATTTCATTTTCGTAGGAAGGTTTATTTTTCATAAATAAGGTCTCCATTATTAATGGTCTGTTCACCCTCCCTGCTGCTCGGAGACAATTTTGGGCCATTCAAAAATAAATATCATAAAATGAGTTTTTCCAGAAATTATTAATAAAGGCAGAATAGAGAAAATTATTCTAACGTCGATGGGTGTGTGCAAATTTTGGCGGTTAGATAAAGTTAATTCTGACTGGCTAAGCTAAATTAGGCGTGTGTGTTTCTCGGACAAAATTCAATGTTTTGAAGTAATTTCCCTCATGAAATTAGTCAATGTAAGTTTCTGCAGGGAGGCAAGAAGTTGGCTCTGAGGAATAACAATTATTTCTCGTTAAACTGCCCAAGGGACGGGTGTCTGGAAGTTGATGGACAAAAACCTTCAATAAACAAAGAGATTCGGCTGCATAGAAAAAGCGAGTCTTGGAAAACACATAACTATAGCTACATATGTGCACTACAGAGTGGGAAAGGAGAGCAGACAACCAAGTTACGGTTGATGACCCAGAAGAGGCTGGAGAGATAAAGAGAAGAGGAAAAGGATTCCGGCTAGTCTGACCTGTCACCAACATTGAATTTGGAAGGATCAGAAGCAATCAGGTTATGCAGGCGTGCTGAGCAAATGGGTGTGATTATTTATTCTATTCATTATGAAATTTTGTTTTTACCTGTATTGCATAACAGCTAATTGCAGTTTTTATAAACTTGGTAATTTTATCTCTGTGAGAAAATTTATCATTCAAATGTCATGTTCAATTTCATTTTGTGTATGTAATTGATTAGATTATTATATATTTTACATACTGGGGCTTGTATTGTTCGATTCTATTACTTTGTTGTTCCATCCATTAATTGTCTATTTTATGTTACTCTTTACATTATTTACTCAATACGGGCAATACTAACGTGGTCGAATAGATAACGGTAACCAAACCAAAGGCCACATAACAGGTGAGCACCCTAACACAGCTAAACATACTATTGAATGGTGTACTTTTATGCATCATTTTCCAGTTTAAGTAAAACTGTGTATAGTTCTTGCTTTGTGTTAGGTCTCGTGTATATTCGTTTGTGTGCGTGTGTGTGTGTGTGTGTGTGTGTGAGAGAAAGAGAGAGAGAGAGAGAGAGAGAGAGAGAGAGAGAGAGAGAGAGAGAGAGAGAGAGAGAGAGAGAGAGAGAGAGAGAGAGAGAGAGAGAGAGAGAGAGAGAGAGAGAGAGAGAGAGAGAGAGAGAGAAGTAGTTAATGGGGATACCATAGGGACAATGGGAATTAGCATTACGGGACCTACTTTGTACTATGAGGACACGATTTATAGGGACAAAATATCACCCTGGGACACTATAGGGACAATGGGAATTTTGTATAGGAACAATAGGAATGGAACAGGTAGAATGACGTCACGGTACTGGACATTTGCAACAATGTAGCAAGCACCGTGACGTCATGCCACCTGTTTCATTTCTATACAAAGTTTTATGCATTCGAGTTCGCGTCAGTGAATAGTATAGTTCGTTTCCATAGACTGATGAACATCAATCTATCCTACCCAAATTATTCAACCGACTAAAAAATTTTAGGTTAAGAGAATAATGTTTAATCTAGTTAAACATAAATTATACAATCGAATAAAAAAATTTTAGGCAAGAAAGAATAAATCTTTTCGAAGCATATGAAAGTGGCCCTGAAAAGGGCCGTTGTTTGCTATGTTAACACCATTCCGTCTAGGTCGCATAGGTCTTCTTCTCTTCCTCAAAACTTTGTCTAACCTCTGGTCCGTAGATGAGAGTCCGCTTCAGACAGCCTTGTCTTTCCACATAGGTCCTTCTTTTCCAAACAGTCGTATCTGTAATCCGGATGATGGTCCATGATGATTTAACATACATGGGTAAGTCCGTACGGAAAAACAACGAAGATACGAAAGTAGAGGATTCAACGTTGGTCCATATCTTTGTGACGAGAACAGGTGAAGCGAATGAAGTGAACCGCGTTTATTTATAGTGGAAGAGCGGCTCGAAACGGATTGAGATTGTTCACCAATCACAACACGCGTAACAAAATTGAGTCACTTCGCGGAGTCTGTCTTCCAATCCGAAGAGACCTACCTGTGACGTCTTATTTCCTATATAGGTGCGCTAGCGTCTGTGCGCAATGATCGATGCCACATTGTTTGTGAAACATGACTGAAACTAAGAAGACAATGAATTGGGGTGCACCGGCTTTGGAGACGAGAAGCGATGGCATAGCAGTGGCTACCAAAGTCAGTTCAGAAGAGGTTGATTTCAATTGGGATTTAGCGGATTTTCTCTCTTCTTTGCAAGAATTTGTTCCGGTACCAGTACCTTCGCCACCTTCTCCCTCTTTACCACACGTCGAGGAATTTAAACAGAGACAGAAAGAAGAATTCGAGAAATTTTTACAGTCAAAGTCCATCACCAACAGTAAACCCTGAAAAGTACTTTCACATTCGAGAGACTGACAAACGCTCCTCTAGAAAATTTAGAACCACGGCCTACACATACACGGTGAAGTTTAAAGATTTCAAGTCCGACGTACCTCTGGAGAAAGCAGAAGGGTTCGTCACCGATGTGTGGGATTCTTTGTTAACCACACTGAAACAGCAATGTGAAGCCAAAGAAGACGATCGCTTGAGACTTTCCATTCATCACGACAGTTTGAATCCCCCCCCCCCCTCCGTTTGGATCGAGTTTAGCAGCCCGGCAGAATTGACACCTTCCAAAGTCATCGACAAGATTCAACACGTACAACAATCCAACGATAAGTTTCACATCACCGATGGAAAAGCGCCACTGTTCATGACCCACGTTTCTCTTCCCCAAGGGACAGGACGAAAAAAGGTGTTATTGGTGAACGAACTTCGTAGCGTCAAGCGTAGCATCGTTCAAATTAACAATCTTCAAGACAAGATGTGTTTAGCCTGTGCCATCTTGATGGGACGAACGTATGCCGACAAGAACGACACGGCAGAATGGAAAAGAGCCTGGCAAACTATTCGAAAATCTAGCCGAACCAAACAACGAAGAGAAGCAGAACTCCTGGTACAGCAAGCTGGCCTTTCCAAAAACACACCCTGTGGCATTCCTGAAATGCAAAAGTTGCAGGACGTCTTGGCTCCACGCTACACCTTGAAAGTGCACTCTCAAGAAGTGCGCGGACCTCTGTTGTTTCGAGGCAAAAATTTCAAAGACGGAAAATACATTCACGTCTATCATCACGATGAACATTTCGATGCCATTACCAGTATCACTTCATTCCTGGGATACGGTTATTACTGTGAGAATGTGACTATGGCTATAACAATCGAGAGCAACATAAGCAATGTGGATCGAAATGTGAGGGATGTTTGGCCTCTAAACCCTGTCTGGACGAAGGACAAGAACGAGTGCATTGCCCAGCTTGTCAGCGCAAGTTTGTGAGTCCAACCTGTTACCAACAACATTTGAAGACGCAAGGTTCACAGCAGAAATGTGCTTGTCAACTAATGAGATTGTGCCCAGCTTGTGGACAAGGCATACGTACCAACAGTGCCAAGGCGCACGTAAGTTCAGGAAAGAAACGATGTCACATTTGTCGTCAAATCGTGGACTTGGAACACCAATGCTACATTCAAAAATACCATTCCAAACATGAAAAAGAAAAAGATAATGACCAGAACAAAGTCAATTTCATCTTTTTCGATTTCGAATGCATGCAAGAGACTGGCATTCACATTCCTAATTTCTGCGTGGCTCACCGAGCGTGTGAGAAGTGCATCCAAGAGCCTATCTTTATTCATTGCCCTCACTGTAGCAAGATTCCTGGAGGACGTGAAAAAATCTCTCGGGGACAGAACACGCTGTTCGATTTTGCCCAGTGGATGTTAGACCCTATCGACGTGACCTGGAGCCAAGAGGACATCGAACGTTACGGAGATTGTCATCGCTATGCCACGGTGATGGCTCACAATTTCTCGGGATACGATGGCAGTTTCTTTTGAGATACTATACGGAACAAGTCACCGAACCTCCTAAAGTGACTTTGAAAGGAGCCAAAGTCGTTTCCATGCAAGTGGGCCAAGTGCAGTTTAAAGATTCGATGAGTTACTTGGCCATGCCATTGAGCAGAATGCCTAAAACTTTGGAATGAGAGAAATGACCAAAGGCTATTTTCCACACTTTTCCAATACCGAAGCCAATCAACATGCCGTTCTAAACCATTTGCCTGAGGCTCACTACTACGATCCCGACAACATGCGTACCGAACAAGGAGAAGCTTTCTACGCTTGGCACCATTACTCACGCCTCGGACCCCGTCGACTTTCAGGAAGAAATGTTAAAATATTGTCGTTCCGACGTGGATATTTTACGGCGTTGCTGTGGAAAATTTCGAGAAATGTTCATGGAACACGGAGGGATCGATCCTTTGAAAGAAGCTTGCACCATTGCCAAAGCGTGTTCCTTAGTGTACTGCCAGCGATTCATGCCCGAAAACACCCTAGCTGTCATAAATCCTCAAACAACGAACTTTGTCAAACGTCAATATTCGGTCAAAGCCCTACGCTGGTTACATTACTTGTACGACAAGGAAGACAAATGGATCCAACACTCTCGCAACGGAGGAGGCGAAAAGACCATCGGAAGGTATTCTGTGGATGGCTGGGACTTAGAAAACCCCAAGATCGTGTACGAGTTTAACGGGTGCTTATTTCACGGTCGTCCTATCTGTTACCCTCAACGTGACACTAAAAAACACTTTTTACAACGGACCATGGAAGACTAGTACCAGGCCACTTGTCAGCGGGGCTTGAAGTTAGAAGAGCAAGGATACCAAGTGGTGGAAATGTGGGAACACGAATACGATCACCGTTTGAAAACCGATCCCGATTTTAAGCGCATCGTGGAAAGTTACAAGCTGGTGGACCCTCTGAACCCGCGGGACAGTTTGAACGAAGGACGGACGAATGCCACCTGTTTGCTGTACCAAGCCGACGAGGAGAAAGGAGAAAAAATCAAATACTTGGACGTGTGTTCGCTGTATCAGTACGTGTACAAATATTGTCACTTGTCCGCAGGGAACCCGCAATTGCTGATGGAACACATCGACGTGGACAACATTCACCAATACGTAGGATTGATCACGTGCAAAGCCTTGCCTCTCACGTACTTGTACCATCCCGTTTTACCTCACCATTGCCAAGGAAAACTGATGTTTCCCTTGTGCCGTACTTGTGCCGAAACGTGCAACCAAGACCGACCTTGTCAGCACACTCAAGAAGAACGCGCCTTGACTGGAACGTGGGTCAGCGTGGAATTGTTTAAAGCTCTGAACTTGGGATACCAACTGTTAGAAGTGTACGAAATCTACCACTTTCCCAAGACAGAAAAATACCACAAGGGCAACGAGACTCAAAAAGGCATTTTCGCAGACTACGTGAATGCATTTTTGAAACTGAAACAAGAAGCCAGTGGCTATCCTTCCTGGTGCGACACTCTCGAAGACCAAACGAAATTCAAAGACAAATACTGGGAGCAGGAAGGCATCACTTTAGACTACATTGAGAAAAACGAAGGAAGGCGATCGTTTGCCAAAGTGATGTTAAATTGCTTGTGGGGCAAAATGGCACAACGACCGTGTTTACCCAAGACGGAGTATTTGACAGAACCTTCTCGCTACTTCCAGATGATTCACGACAAAACCAAATACATGAAACACGTGGACGTCGTTCGTGAGGACTTGCTCTTAGTCAATTAAAAAGAAGAACTGGACTTTGTAGACGCCGACGAATTTGGAAATGTTCTCATTGCGGCTTACGTGACAGCCCATGCTCGCTTAAAACTGTACGAAGCTTTAGAGCTGTTAGGAGATCGTGTGCTGTATTTTGACACGGACGGTTGCATCTACATCGATCGTCTGGGTCAACTTCACCCTGTCATCGAAGGAGACCGTTTAGGAGCCTAGACGGACGAGCATCCCGAAGACAAGATTCTAAGTTTTGCAAGTGGCAGTCCCAAAAATTACGGCTACGAATACCGTGACCCTTAAAGAGAAGTGCACACGGAGTGTAAAGTGAAAGGATTGACTCTCAATTATCGCACCAGTCGACTGGTGAACTTTGGTGTCTTGAAAGAAGCTTTGCAGTCTGGAGAGGATGGAAATTTTAAAGTGACCACCCATGAACCGCGCAAGATTGTACGTTTACCCACACACCAAATTGTCAGTTGGTCTTTGGAAAAAGTCTATCAAATCGTGTTCCAGAAGCGAGTACGGCTTCCCAACCACTTCATTTTACCGTACGGTGACGCTGGTATTAAAAAAAATGGTTCCAAGACGATCCTCACCAACAAGAAGGATGACTTCGACACAGCAAGAATCGACTGAGAAACCCACAGAGAACTACAAGTTCAAACCATACCATTTTCCTGTTTTCTTGCCTGACTATTGAAGTTGTGCCAGGCGATTGGAAATGTTTCAAAAATGGCCCACGGATAGGGAAGGATTGCCTACTGCGAATGTCTTAGTTAGAACAGGATTTGTCTATTTGGGACCTGAGACTGGATTGGGATACGAAGTACAGTGTTTCACTTGTGGCCTGAAGTTGTGTATGGATTGATGTCTCTATAAAGATTCAGCTATTCTGGAACATACTCAATGGTCACCGCACTGTCCTTACCTTTCTATGGTCTTTCCACCCATTACACTATGGTTCAGGACTTTTAACCTATCAAAAGCCTGATGACATTTTTCGATCCAGAGAAACTTGTTTCTCTTACTTAACAAATTTGTCAGGGGTTCAGCAATACTGGAAAAATTGGAACAAAACTTTCTATAGTATCCGGCCATACCCAAAAATCGCATTAATTGCTTTTTACTGACAGGCACAGGAAAATCAGAGATAGCTTTAACCTTAGCATCAATAGGTTTAACTTGACCATGTCCCACAATATGTCCAAGGAAAGTTACACAAGCACGGCAGAACTCACTTTCAGATGAATTCATTGTCAAATTAGCATCAGTGAGTCTTTCAAAGAATTTCTGAATCGTGGCTAGATGTCCTTTCCAGGTGTCGTTGTAGATGATGACATCATCAATATAAGCATCACAATTATCTAGACCAGAGGTAATCATATTCATCAAGCGTTGAAACGTACTTGGGTAACCCTTCATCCCAAACGGCATTACTTTATATTGATAGAGTCCATCTGGAGTCACAAACGCCGAAATTTCTTTCGCTCTTTCCGTAAGTGGAATTTCCAAAATCCTTTCAGAAGGTCAAATTTGGTGACGTACTTGGCAATTTCCAATTTTATCAATACAATCATCAATTCTTGGTAATGGAAATGAATCTGTTTTTGTCACACTGTTCTCCTTCCTATAATCAGTGCACATACGGAAAGTTTTACCTTTTTTCGGAACAAGTATGCATGGTAAACTCCAATTACTTTTACTGGGCTCTATGAAATCGCTCTCCAGAAAATACTGAATTTCCCTTTTCAAGTATTCCTGTTTGAGAGGGTACATCCTATATGGGTGTTGTTTCACAGGTTTTGAATCTATAATTTCAACGTCATGAAAAATTGTGTTTGTCCTCGTAGGAATATCCGGAAACAAGTGCTCATATTCGAATAATGACTGTTTAAGTTCATTTCTTTCTTCTTGTTGCAAATGTAAAAGTTTCTGGTCTAGATCTTTCATAATTTCCGAATTCCGAAGATTTGTTGCTCCAAGATCAATATTGTCCAATTGAATTTCTTCACTTAAATCCTCAGTTTGTAGGACACGTACAACTAAATTAATTGTATGATTTACTTGGCTATCTCTTTCAATATACTAGTACTCCATTAATTTATTTAGACCAGAGTACTATACTTATAATTAACTCATTCAATTTCTTCTTTACCTTGTAAGGGCCGTAAAATCTAATTTGAAGATAATTTTGAAGAATGAGCAAGAGAAAATGAACTCTATTACAACTCAAATGTTCTCTCAAGTAAAGTTTTGTGAAACCATAGTTTCACTTTTGACTTGAATTGCGGAGTGCCAAATTCAAGCATAACAAGCTGGAAAATTCCAGACATGAAATTTGAACTTTTACCTAATTAAACAGATTTGGGAAGGCCAAATTGAGTAAAAAAAACTTTATCAAAGCTTTTACAATAGTTTTGGTTTTAATATTCCTCAAAGGGATTACCTCTAGGTATTTTGTTGACGCACACATAATGCTCAACAAACATTGGTTGCCTGACTTGGTCTTAGGTAAGGAACCAACACAATCTACCATAATTCTGCTAAATGGTTCGTCAAATGCAGGAATTAGTTGTAGATGAGCCTTAGGTATCTTCTGATTGGGTTTCCCTACCATTTGACAAGTATGACAAGATCTACAAAATTTACAAACATCACTTTTGATTTTTGGCCAAGAAAAGTGAGTCAAGATCTTGTTATATGTTTTATTTATCCCTAACTGACCCACCAGAGGAGTCTCATGGGCCAAACTAAGTATTTCCTGTCTGTAAGATTTTGGAACTACAATCTGATAGTTCACTGACCATTCGTCATCAGCAGGTACCTCGGGAGGTCTCTATCTTCTCATAAGAATTCCATATTTAGTGAAATAACAGACAGGTACTTCAGTGGCTTCAGTTTCACTAATGGCCCTCTGAAACAAACAGGAGATCTCAGGATCTTTTTCCTGTTCGACGACAAGTGATTGTCGTTTATCACTCTGATTAGATAAAAGAGAATACCTATTTAAAAGAGGATCACTGTGATCAATACCTTTTGATTGATCCAAATTAGAAGTGAAAGTGACCTCATCAAAAGCCTGACCAATACATGTGTCAGCTAAAGGAATATTTTCCTTATCAAAATCATTCTCAAGAGCTTTCTTTGACATAGCTCTGGTAACTGCACAAGCTGGATATAACTCAGGGTATTCTTTTTCAATAGGATCAACTTTCTGATCCAAAGAAGGCTTGTCAGTTACAAATGGATTAACCACAACCTTGTCTCCAGCTAGGTCGTTGCCTAGCAACAAATGAATACCCTCAACGTTTAAGTTAGACACTATACCGACTGTCACAGGTCCTGAAACTAAGTCTGATGACAAATTTACAGAATGGAGAGGAACATTAACAAAGCCGCACTCTACTCCTGAATAAGAACACTCTCATTAGAACAGGACCTCTCAGAAAAAGTGTTTTCCTTTTTCCAGCTCTAATTCTTTTAACTTAATTTCTCTTTGCATTTACACATGTAATTTTTCTTTCTCAAATTGTATTTGTGTATCTTTCTGTCTTTCTTCAAATTGCCTTTGCATTTCTTCCCTTTTCTCTTTTAATTGTAACTCCATTACTTCCATTTCTTTTTCCGTTTGTATCTTTTCAATTTGAAATTGGATGTGTCTTATCTCTAATTCCAACATTTTTAGCTGGACTTCCATTTTCAAAATTTTCAAACACTCCTCGGTAAAATTCAAAATAATTGTCTACTTTTGATGATATTGTGAACGAAAGCCTGTTGTTTTCACTAAAGATTTCAAGCAAAATATAAAATAGTACTTGGGATTTAAAGACTAGGGGAATTTAAATTTCAAAAAATAATTTTCTGAAATATTTTAATAAAATTCATATATCCCGGACGAGCCCCCAATTTTCTCCTGTTACGTGTAGGCTCGTACAATAATAACAAGAGAGAAGAGTGAAGACAACAAGCGTAGTATATTTTAACAAAATAATTTATTTCCCTAGAAAACAATGTAAAAATTGGAAAATAGGACTTATGGTTTGTGAATATAATCCAAAATTTAATCCTAAGAATGAAAAATACAAGTCCTATCACTAAATAGTTCTACTAGAATCCAAGATCGAATCTCCACGACGTTCCAATATGGAAGGTGATGACGTCAGATGTGGTCCTTGTACAAAATAACAACAATTCCTTAATTGAATCACAGTTAATGTTTCCGAATAATTCCAGAATAAATTTCCTCTAAATTTCTTTCTTCCAGAATTTATAAAACAGTACACTCGTTTGGTTTTCTAGAGAATAAATTATTAAATTCCAAAAATAAATTAACTTCAAAAACAATCTGGTTTCAACAATAAAAAAAAAACTATCCGGTCTTCGAGGTTTCAGAATACAACTGACTGATAAGCGCTCGGGAAGAGTATTATATCTACCCTAATTATCATCCCGTTCTCGCGAGACAGACTACGAGGTCTCCTAACACTTGAAACACGCAATAAGAAAAATGCAGTTCGTCACGTAGGAAGAACCCCTTTCTACTATCACTCTGAAACAAATTTAAAAATAACACATTGTTTATCCAGACTAGACAAAATGACCTTGGCAATAGCCAATCGTTTTCGCGTAGCGATTACACTACAGCGGACCAAGGTAAGCTAAAAATATTAATAATGTAATACGTTTTCCGTCTTAGATAAACAGAATTACTGAAAAAGAATTTCGAATCCCGTAAAAAAAAATCATTACAATAAAATGTAATGAAACAAAAATAAAATAAAAAAGAATTTAAAACTAACACACAAGCAATTTAATTACATATACGTGACACTAGTATAAAAAGGGATAACGTCCAAGACCGATAGTTCATTGGAACTACCAACGCCAAGCGAGAAAGATGAATCCCTTCACACAGAAAATTTCAAGCGTAAGACTCAAGTCCAACGAGAAACTCGAGTACGATGCTGTGCCTTGGGATGGCAGGGATACCGTACGCTATGACCTCAGCGATTCAGTACCACATCATGGAAATTTTGCTACGACTGTACCTACCATGGAAAGTAATGCTGTGCGTGTCAAACCTGACGGATGCGAATTCGATGCCACACGTCACCGTTCACCTTTTCACTTTACTGGTTACCATGGTGGATGTCACCATTATGAAACCATGCGGCTACCACCCTACGGATGACATCCCAAACTGAGCAGACTCCTGCATATTTTAACGTACCCTCATCGAAGTGAACCTGTGAAAGATGAATATTCGTTCCTTGTGCGTTTGCCTGAATACTGCGATCTTGAAAGTCGATACCAAACCTTCCGAGGAAAATGGCCAAGATATCTGGGAGGACCTACCCCCGAAGAATTAGCTAGAGCCGGATTTATCTATTTGGGCGAAGGGGATAAAGTCAAGTGCTTCAGTTGCGGTGTGTCACTTCACGAGTGGGAGAAGAAAGATTGCGCTTACCTGGAACATGCTCGATGGTCTCCGGATTGTCACTACCTACCTTTAGTGGGACCTCGTCATTGAAGTGCAATACCATGTCGTTTAAGAAACCAGCTGCTTGGCTAGGAGTCAAACGTTGGACAACACCTAAACAAGTATTTAAACTCCATTGGAAAAATAATCTTCAAACATTGTCAAACGAATTGCAAGAGAAGATCTACAAGGACATTTGGCTGCGACTTGCCAGAGCCAAATCTCAATGGGTGACTGAGGAACTTTTATGTCGAGAAATTCACAAGAGGAAATTGACAAAAGTCAACAAACAAGTCAAATTTCTCTGGATCAAGTGTGCATTCATCCGAATATTCCGCTTTAGACCATTTACATTTGAAGATTTTATTGACATTCTTGACCGTTTCCTGGAATGGCAGTGGTCAGAAATTAATCACTTTGTCCGTTACTTTCGCTCTAGGAGAAGTTTTTGGCTGACATAGTCATGGATACTTTACAAGAGAACATTCGTGGTTTGCCTGTGGAGTTGAGAGGACGCATTTACCGCTAGTTCATCAAAATACAAGTGAAACGCAAAGAACAATTGTGTCCGTTACGTCACCGATGTTGGAATCACTGGTACCTGAATGGTATAAAAAGACTGATTCATGTCAAAGCGTTCCATTGGTCAGACATTCATGAATCGCATGAAATTCATAAATTTTTGGATGCCACTCATTCAACTTACAAGGTGATTCTAATACACCGAATTCCAAAAGACGAGTTAGAGGATTACAACAAATCTTTACAAGAACTATTCTTTCTAGTTCAAGAGGAAACTTCTTTGCGACGTGTGGTGTGTGAGTTAGTGACTAAACATTTTTGGTGCGGTACTGAAATTAAACCGATGCTGTTCAAAAAGTACACTTATTAACCTTACACCAAAAAGGGTATAAAAACGGACTACCTTTATCAATCGTGATACAACAGATTCCGTGGAAGGAAATCACTGACAATATTCAAACGGTTGAAGATTACGATCGCCTATTACGAGAACTGTGTCCATTGAATTGGGGTCGACGTGTAATGTGTGTCTTAGTGACTTGCTTTCTGGGATTTCGTTTACCAGCCGATTCTTTGTGGACTCTTTACGAACAGTACATACCATTCCAAAAAAGCATGAAGGTGGTCACTTTAAATGTACACGAAAAACTCATTCTGCTCAAAGCTTTGCGCTTTCATCTCGATGCTTCTCGACAACCTCTTCAGGAAAGAAAGATTCGACAACTTTTAGGTACTGAAGATGTGTACGAGGATCTGTGTGTAGCTTGTGACTTACACCCTCATTGGAAAGATGTACGTGACTGGAAAAGTTGGGGTTTCGAGGCCTGGACAAAAGAAGTGGCACACTATGCCCAAGATTTGTCATCCTAAAATATTAAAACATTCAGTGAAAAAAGAAACTTTTAAACCAGTGTTAGTGACAGTGCCAGAAGAAGAAGAAGAAGAAGTCGTGACCGAGGAAAAACACTCTCTTCAGGACAGGACCGTCATCGACATCCCCGAAAGACCATTCCAGGAGGACTCTTGTGTGACTGTGCCAAGGAGTGTAGAGACTCTAAAAACATTACACAGTCCCTACGATTCCACCTCTTGATCACCACAAATGTTGTACAGAGACTTGTTTATATTCCACTATGATCGTTTTGATGTGTCTTTTATTCATGAACTTAACCATTTGGCTTTTATGTCTTTTTGTCTTTCGTGTTGTTCACTTTTAAAGATGACAATAAACGTGTCCTGAAAAAAGTATAAAAACTCTTGTCTTTTCTGTCTTCCTGGCAAAAGTGACATTCCTTACACTACTACTACTATGGCTACCTCTGCTGTCCCTGCTACCTCTTCCTCCACTTTCAAAGTCATCGACGAACACGTAGATCGGACTAGTTGGGAGGCCTTGTATCTTCGCCATCCCTTTAATATGCTCATTGCCGGACCTAGCGGTTCAGCCAAAACCAAATTTGTCAAACGTTTAATCGAACATAAACATCATTTGATCGATCGCCCACCTCAACGAATCGTGTGGTGTTACAAAGAGTGGCAATCGGCGTACAGCCTCCTGCGAGAAAGTCAAGGCGATTCCATCGTCTTTGTGGAAGTCATTCCTGGCGAAGACGACGGGATCGTGTCTGACTCTAGTCAAACTCATTTGGTTATTTTTGACGACATGTTAGGAGAAGACGAAGAAGAAATTAAACTGGTTTACGCGCAAAGGGCATCATCGTAATGCCAGTGCCATTTACATCACTCAAAATTTGTGACAACAAAGTAAAGCCCATCGCACTATCAGTCTCAATGCTCATTACGCCCTAGAGATAAATCGCAAGTGCAAGTCTTAGCCAAACAGTTAGGAACGCCTTGGCTGACTCATGTGTACGACCATGCCACTCAAACCCCACACGCTTATTTACTCGTGGATTTAAAACCCACCACTCCCGATTATTTGCGATTTCGTACCCATCTGTTTCACCACTGGTGCCAAGACGGAGGGCCTGTCGTGTACACTTCCCCGTCGTCGACATAACAACAACCACAACCACCCAAAAAAAAACTATAAAAACCTCGCTCACTTTGGATCTCTCTCACACATCACCAACATGACGTCCCTTCAGTCTCATCTTCCCGTCAAATTGATTCGTGCCTTGTACGATACCAGTCGCGAAAAAAAACCCCACAAATACGTGCTCGTGTCTTAGAAGCTAGTCTGAAAGAAGTCTTACGATGGTTACAGTGACAGCACATCAATTACTGCAAGGCATCATTCACATTCCACATCAAACCAAACGGTTTTTTGAGAGAAACAAAGTAGCCTTGACGCAGGTAGCCGATCCTCGCATTGACACTCAAACCAAAAAGCAAATCATTTTGAAACCTGGAGGAAGCGGTTCTCTAGGAGGTGTCATCATACGTTCCCTCTTAAAATGGGATCCTAATGCTTCCAAAGTTCTGCCCAAGAAAAAGCCACGCCCAAACGTACCCAGAAGAAAAAGAAAAGAGTAACGGTGTCAAGACCAGATAACAGCCACAAAAAAAGAAAAAGAAAAGCGGACAGAAAATAGCGTTTACCCGCAAGAGAGGTACTGCAGCCAGGACGCAACCTTCCAATCGCAAACCATGACCTGCTGCAACAACGGTGACCGCGTCTCCAGTAACCTCAACATCTTCCAGTTCTCCGTTGCTGGTGATGCCTGCCAAACCCGATTTGACACGCGTCTTTCCTAATTTGATGAAACATTGGAAATCCGTGTCTCCAAAAACGTCTCCTCCAGCGGTGACACCCTCTTCCTCTTTAGCGGCAGTGGCCGCTGCTCACAAAGTACCTGCCCCCAAAATCAAAGTTCAAAAGAAATCAGGCATGTTAAAGAGTTTACTGGATTTGTCCATGCAAGAACTGTCCTGATTGAGTCCGTTGCGAACCCTCCACGACGCGTGATGCCTGCCATGAAAATGATACGACGAGCCGACAATCAGTGGCGACGCATTCCAGTATAAAAAAGACCCGAGGCAAACGATATGGATCAGTGTTTTTGTGCTCTTGAACGCCCAAAGATGTTCCCTCCAAGAAGTGCACACCGCCACCATCGTAGTTCTTCTGTCCAAAAACGAAAAGGAAACAGAAAAGGACAGTCTCGTCATCCGACAAAACGCATCGCCAAACATCGACGTCATCCCCAGAAAAGACACACTCGTCCAAAGAAAAGAAGAAGTCACCGAAGAGGAGGATTTTTTGACAGGGAGTAGGTAGGTCAGATACTCAATGACGAAGCGATAGTCCAAAAAAAAGGATAAAAGACCGTGTGACAAGTCATCGACGTTATTGTATTTTTTGCTGTGTGCCACGGAACCAACGAACCAACCAAGAAAGATGTCACCCAAAAAAAGACATTCCTCTTCTACCCCCAAAGGAAAGAAATGGAAAGGACTGCCACCTCGTTTAGCCAAACATTGGGACATGTTGTCCGTCCTGTCCAAAGCTCCTCCAGCCATGCGAAAAAAAAAAAGTCATTCAAACTGCCTCCAAAGATGTCATCGATACTGTGAGCGAATGTTGTCTGAATGTCTTGAAAGGCACGATACCTTTGTCTAAACATCAGAAAAAAATGCTTAGCCAAACATCGGCACGTTCTTCGCCAAATGGTCCAAAAGAAAATACCCATTCGTCAAAAGAAAAAGATGTTGGTGCAACGCGGAGGAATTGCCATTTTATTCTTATTAGCACCCTTGCTGGAAACCATAGGAACACCTATTTTGAAAGGAGCATTGGGAACAATGTCAAGAATCCTGGGATGAAGATAAAAGGTCAAGAAGATAAATGGGACCTCTGAAATCAAAAGATTTCAGACGTGATCCTTGAAATCCAATGGAAGGACGAAAACTGGCTTTAGTACCTTACAAACGATGGATGGAATACCGTCGTTGGCAAGAACAACGGACCCCACATTTACCTCCCAATCCTCATTTGACAGAGATGTCCCATTTACAACACAAACTGCAATCATTGACGGATCGCAGCGATTTGTCAGAAACGGAAAAATCGCAACGGTACGGTCAGTTGTTGCAACGACTGCAACTCTTTCACCAGAAAGCTTTAGACGAAACAGCTCAGCCAACTCTGAAAGATTTTAAGGCTCTTATGAAAAATTCACCACCACTACCACCTCCAGCGGTCAAAACAGATGCAGCCCCACGGATGCCTGAGGAAGAAGAGGCAAGAGAAGTCTTTCAAACACCGTCAGCAGCTCCCATCCCTAGTAAGATTGCAGCGTCCTTGTTGAGCCCTTCCCCTACACCACAACGAGAAGAACTTAAAGCTTGGGTTAAAAAGATGATGTCCACTCCACCTTCGACAGAAGTGAAAAAGAAAGAAGGGAAAGCAGAAGTAAAAAAAGAAAAGAAGACCAAAGCCATTCCATTACCACCACCACCGCCACTACCACCAAAACTACCTTCGACTTCTACTCCTGTGGCACATCGGACACGTAAAACCGTTTCTAACCCACTTCAGAGTACCATCAGCGAAGAGTGGATCACTAATTTAAAAAATGGAGAAGGTCTTAGCCAGCATTTACTATGATCCATCCCATCCTGCAGGTTACGAAGGAGTTCAGAAATTGTATCGTGCTGCCAAAACTCGACTGAAAAGTGTTCGTTTACCTCAAGTGCAACACTGGTTACAAGAACAAGCCACGTACACCTTACACAAACCCATTCGACGAAAATTTTCCAGAAGTCGCGCAAAAGTGGAGGGCATCGATCATCAATGGCAAGTCGATTTAGCTGATGTGTCTCATTTGGCCACCTGCGATCGTGGTTACAAATATTTGTTTTGTGTCATCGACGTCTTTTCCAAATTTGTTTGGGTCGTGCCATTGACTTCCAAATCGAGCAGTGAGTTAGTGCGAGCCCTCAAACTGGTGTTGAAACAAAGTGGACGTCATCCTCTTCGATGGCAAACCGACAAAAGCACCGAATTTCTGAACCAAACTTTCCAAAAAGAATTGAAGAAACGTGACATTCATTTTCTCACCACCGAGAATCCCGAAACCAAAGCCAGCATCGTGCAACGTTTTCAACGCACCTTGAAAGAACGCATGTGGAAATATTTTACACATCAACACACTCTCAAGTACATCGATGTCTTGCCACACCTAGTCCAATCGCACAACCAATCTTACCATCGGAGCATCGGACGTGTCCCCCAAGAAGTGACTCCCAACAACGAAGTTAACGTCTTCGAGCGCCTGTTTGGTACGTCCCCGACAGTGACTGTCCCCAAGAAAGGTGGAGTGTTGGCAGTAGGAGATTAGGTGCGCATTGGGAAAACCAAACGCACTTTCGACAAAGGTTACTTACCTAACTGGACCACCGAATTGTTTCGTATCACCAATCGTGTGCGTGGTCGTCATCCTCCCGTCTATAAATTGGAAGACATGAACGGAGAAGTGTTAATAGAAACGTTTTACTTTCCCGAGTTACAACGTGTGACCAAAAAAGAAGACGACGTGTACGAGATAGAAAGCATTCTCGATCGAAAGAACCCGAAAAGTGGGAAAACGACGTGTCAAAGAAGTCAAAGTATAATGGAAAGGATATCCGCCCATGTTTAACTCTTGGATGGACGCCTCTCAAATCATCGACTATAAAATGAAGTGACCATCATGCCTTTCAACACAGCCTCAGCTACCGCAGTAACCACTCCTTCCCTCAATTCTTCTCTGCAAGATCTACAAAAGCAACCCTTGTGGGTGTGGTGTGGAGAACGTGTGCTTAAAACGCTAATCGTCTTTTTCTGCCAAATCTTTGTGGTGTAATGTGTCATCGGTGACACCATTGCCAATCTGAGTTTGCAACAAGGAGAAAAACAATTGTCGACCATTTTACTCAGCAGTTGCATTGGTTCCCTTCTTCCCAACCCGTCTCTGAAATATTACTCTAACGGGAACAACAACGGGAGTCTTGCGTCCAACGTCAGTCCCCCTTCCAACAGTCACCCTAACCATCCTCTTTTAGACACTCCTCTGACATCCAGCTACTCCTCGGACACTAGAACTCTGGAATTATGAACAACCAATTTTATATAACGTTACCCAGTGACAGTTCCATGGAGGTGTTTCCCAATAACACCTTATGCTGTTACACGGCCAAATTACCTCAGGCCATCCAACTGGATCACGAAACCCATTGGGAAGTGGCTTTAGTGGAAATGATTCACCCTACACAAATCCAAAACATCATCGAAAATCAAAACACTTTTACGGTAGACGTTCATGACGAGCAAGTGCAACAACACTTGGATGAACGCAGCAGTGTAGGTGACTTTATGAAATCACAAGACCCCAAAACTAAACGAACCACTTATCGGTTGAAAATTTCCCCAGGTTATTATTTTAGTGGTCAACATTTGGTGAACGCTAGGTTCAATGCCATGTTTGGTAAAGTCTTGGAGAAAACCAGAAAAAGTGTCACGATCGAATACCACAACATAGCTCGTCGCCTAATGATGAAATTTTCAGAGGACAAAGTATTGGCCATTACATTTTGTCCTGAATTGTATGACATTTTGGGTGGAGACCCCAAGTTGATCAAGATTGCAAACGAAATATCAGCCGTGACAAGTAACTAGGTTTTCCGAAATATTTTAGGTTCCCTGTAGAAATGAACCAGGGACTGAATTTGATCTTTATGTACTCCAATGTGGTAGAGTACAACGTTGTGGGACACACCTCCGTACCGTTGCTGCGTGTCATTCCTTTCAAAGTGGATTCTGCCACGAATGCTGACAAGGAAGGTGGAAACACCCATCACGTTCACCGCGAATTTGTAAATCCTCACTATTTCTCCGTCAGTAAGTCGTATTTCGACACTATCAAACATTACTATAAAAGATCTTGGACAAAATATTCCATTCACCAAAGGGAAAGAAACAAAGAAACTCCATTTTCTAAAACGATTACTCTAACCCTTTGTCAGTCATGTATCCTGTGTACCAAAAAGTCGCTCGACAGCGAGGACATGGTTTAGCAAATATGCTAAAATCAGCCTTTCGCTCGGTGGCTCCCGTTTTGAAACCGATGGTGACACGGGGATTGCACGCCTTGAAAGATGCCGCGTTGACGCAAGGTAAAGAATTTCTCCAAAATGTCATCATTGGCAAACAAAATCCTAAAGAAGCTTTCTTGAGAGCAGGCAAAAATGTCTTGCTTCAAACGGGCAAAGACATTTTGTGCCGACGAGAAACTCCTATAAATGCCCTGGGCGATGACGAGTCAGGCATTCCTGCTTCCCTGACGCCACAGCAAGGACAAGGCAGAAAAAGACGACGAAAACACCTCTTCAGAGGACTTCACACCCCTAGAGCAAGAAAGACTAAGAAAAGATAAACCGTCCGAGAGTTAGACGTTTTTGATTATTAAAAAAAAGAAAATGATGCACCGAGTGTCTTGCGCTTGTTCCAAGTCGGAACTGGATCTGTTTGCCATGCCACCCACCATGATGACGATGCAAGAATCCCAATCGGTCGAATTTCATCCCGTCTCCTCTTTGACGGATTCAGCTCCCATCGAGTTTGAAATCAAAGGACAACCCAAAGATTACATCGATCTGAATAGCAGTTATTTGTACCTGAAACTGAAAGTGATCAAAACGAACAACACCAATCCGGGAGTCGATGCCAGAGTAGCTCCCGTCAACAATTTCATGCATTCCTTGTTCAGCGAAGTGGATTTGTACTTGATAAACAAACTGGTCAGCAGTAGAATCGATACTTACCCCTGCCGAGCGTACCTAGAAAAGCTCTTGACGTACGGAAAAGAGGCCAAGAACACTCATCTGGATGCTTGCGTGGTATGGAAACCTGACATAGCAGGCGAGGACACGTTTAACGACACAGCCCTGACAGCCGATGACAATCCTCACAATATGGGTTTTAACGACCGTCGAAAGAAAATCCTGCAAGCTCGTAGTTTAGAACTTATGGATCGTTTGCATTTGGAGATGTGGTTGCAAGACAAGTATTTGCTCAACGGAGTGGATATTCGCCTGAGATTAAATTGCAGCAGTGTCGCTTTCCATTTGATGGCTCATGACACGAGTACAAAACCATCATCCAAGAAGCCAGACTTTACGTGCGCCGTGTAGAAGTGTTACCTAAAGCGGGAAACGACATCAGTCACACATTGAGCAGAACGACCGCCAAGTATCCGATACGACGTGTAGAAATGAAAACGTTCACTATTGCTGCTGGACTCCGATCCAAGATCGAAGATCATCTGTTCCAAGGACAGTTACCCAAACGTTTGATCGTTGGCATCGTCAGTAATGCAGCCCTCAACGGAGCCCACGATCAAAATCCTTTCCAGTTTAAGCACTACAGAGTGTCCAAGATCGAAGTCAGTCGAGATGGCAAGACCTTGTGTACCAGGCCCTTCGAACCTAACTTTGCCCAGAAGAATTACTTGAGATCGTACTTGTCCCTGTACGAAGCTACCGGACAACTAGGAACCAATATCAGTCACGGCATTTCGTACGAGGATTATGTAGGAGGTTACACTTTGTGGGCCTTTGATTTCACTCCAGACCAAGGCAGCGACGAGGGACATTTCCACCCTATAAAATCCGGTCAACTACGTGTGGAACTTCAGTTTGCAGAAGCTCTCACTGAGACGGTCAACGTCATCTTGTATGCCGAATTCGATAATACCATCGAAATCAACAGTTTGAGAGAAGTCATTCTAGACTATTAGAAACTATCTAAGTCTCTTATCGCTCACTGAACGGTAGAGAATCTTTGGAAATGGAATGGGAGGATAGCGTGAAAACAGAACCCCAAGACAAAGAGGACGTAGTGGTCACGTCCAGATGGCCAGAACAAGAACAACATTTAGTGTCCTGTTTTGCCAAACACCTGGCGGATAAAATTATGTAATTGAGAAAGAAAGATTGCTATGGATGTCAAAACGATCATCCCAGTCAAATTCAACACGATAAATGTTTGATGATGAGTCAAGAAGAAAAATTGAAGGAGTATCTGGACGAAGCTTGGAGTCCCATCTCGGAAGAAGCAGTGTTGCATGAGTGGTATAAAGGCTTGCGTGATCATTCCTTCCCTCCACTGACTTCTCTAGAGATCTATCGCATCTAAGCTCTCTTAGCCCAGAGTTGGGTGACGAAGCAAATAAACGGCTACTTGACAGAGCTTTTCAAGCAAAAAGTCAGGATTGAATTGATGACTTATCATTACCTGTGAAGAAAAAAAAAATACAAGAAAAAATGGATACGTGGACATCATCGACTTTATGAGAAGAAATGCCCAGACAACACGATACAATAACGTGAAAAAACAAGGCACAGATTCCATGGTGTGTGGACAATATTGTGTGTATTTTCTTCATCAACGCAGTCTTGGATATCCTTTAGAACATTTAGTGACTTATTTTGATAGTAACTCTTCTAGAAACGATGAGAAAGTAGATCGATGGTTTTGTGACCATTATGGCTATCTTTTGTCTTAGCTAGGAAACGTAGTGTACGTCAATGGCCTCATGACTTCCATCAGTGGAAATCTCACATGATTTCACAACGTTGTCAACCTTGTCAAAAATAGTTTATTTGATGTTATTGTTAATTGTTAGTAGTTGATTGTTTGTTGAATAAAAATGTTGTGTTTTGAAAACATGTGTTTGTCGTTTCTTTTAAAAAAAGATGTGAATATATGCTCTTTGACTTTCTCTCTATCCATCACCATGACATTTCGCTATCATAACGTTTCGACCCAACAAAAAAAACCTAGTAGGGATGTTTTCTATCGCGTCCGCGTTTGAACCATATAAATCGGGTTGGTCTCCAGTCTGCCCATCCACTGTTGACTCGTCAACCTATGAAGATGCCTTCCAGACTAGCCAAGCTGAACGAAGCTTACGTCAATTTACATCGTGTCAGGCTAAACCTGATACCAAAACCTGAAGAGATAGAGAATGTCAGGATGTTATCAATAGCCCAAGACCTGATAAAAGAGGTCTTCAGAGAAGAAATCAAGAAAGAACAAGAAGAATGGACAGAGAAGTACAGACTTCAGAACCAGAGAGAACAGCAACAACAACAACAGCATCAGCAGCAACAGCAGCAAGAACCAGACAGAGGTTTTGTCGACTGCTATGTGGACACCAGAGTTCTCCTCTTTCCGCAGAAGCAGGCCGTATCGTATAGGAAAGCCTGCCGCCAGACGGGGATGCAATCTTAAACAGTAAAAAAAGATTGCCATCACTCCCCGTCAACAAAAACAGCCCTTTTCAGGGCTACCCCAATACTCTCGAAATAACATACTAATTCAAATTGCCAAAAAAAAATTGTGTTTATGTTTAAAAAAAAAAAAAAAAGTATGTCTATAAGCACTTCGTTTCTCTGTCTTGTCTGATAATGTATGTCTGTGTTTGCAAGTAAAAAGGTCAACGTGAGTGTTTCTTTTAGGTCCGCGCATTTGATGTGATGGTAAGTTTTGGTGTCAGGGAATGTTTACCTTCACGTCCGTGCTTCACGTGTATAAAGCGAAGCGATCGTTAGTCTGGCTATCCACGTTGACTCGTGAACACGAAACATGAGTAGCAGAATCGCTAAATTGCTTGAACTTCAGATGCACATGGAGTATGCCAGACGCCTCCAGGACGAGCTGGCCATAGAGTCTATTGCAGAAGAAGCCAAGATAGAGGAGGAGGAAGAAAAGAAAAAGAAGAGGAGAAAAAAAAGAATCGAGGGATCCTGCCTCACCTCATGCTAAGTCCTGTGTGTGAGGTCAAGCCTGAGGTGAGGACACCAACGCCTCCACAGCCACCACTTCCACTACAAAGACTGCCACAACCTCTATCACCAGTACCAAGAACCTCTGTCCCCCAGGCAGAAAACTGGGAGCAGGAAGCATTGGAGGAATTGGAGAGACAGGGGCAAGAGTGGGAACCACAGAGACCTCATCCCCGTGTGTGGCATAGAAGAAGAAGACAGAGGGAACAACAAGTGTTCACTATCCCCCAAACTGAAAACTGGTATGATGAGGCCACTCAAGCCTCGTCTGCGCTCGGAATCATGCGCATTAATTGGGAGAATGACTGGAGCAGACGTTGTGTCTGTGGAGCCAGACCTGGGAGGTGTAACCATTAGCCAGGTGCAATTGCAGTTCAAGAAAAAAACAGCCCTTCTCAGGGCTAACCAGATCTCTAGAAAAGAGACACTATTCAAGTTGCCAATTTGTATGAATGTGAAGTAGTGTGACTATAAACACTCACTCGTTTAATGGTGTGTGTGTGTGTGTGTGTGTGTGTGTGTGTGTGTTTTGCGTTCGCGTTCGTTTGTGTGGATAGTAGAGTGTGTGGTTTTTGTTCTCTTATCGTTTGTGTGGATATTAGATATGGTATTGTTTCTTCTCTTCCTTCGTTTGTGTGGATAGTAGAGTGTGTGTTATATGCGTTCGCGTACGTTTGTGTGGATAGTAGGTATGGTGTGTTTTATGCATTCTCGTACGTTTGTGTGGATAGTATAGTGTTTTTTTATGAAATCTCGTTCATTTGTGTGGATAGTAGGTATGGTGTGTTTTTTCTTCTCTTCCCGTTTGTGTGGATAGTGTGTGTGTGTGTGTGTGTGTGTGTGTGTGTGTGTGTGTGTGTGTGTGTGTGTGTGTGTGTGTGTGTGTGTGTGTTTTATGCGTTCGCGTACGTTTGTGTGGATAGTATATAATATGTGAAGTGAGTGTAAGGGATGTTTTCCTTTACGTCCGTGCTCCACGGATATAAAGCAGAGCGTTCGTCATTCGCGCTATTCTACACAGAATACAACATGGCAAGTAACTGGGAGAGAATGATTAGATTGCTGGAGGTGGTGGACACGTTAGGTATGGTGGAGGAGATGCTAGTCCGAATGCAGTTTGGGGCTTATAGCCAGCACAGATTGATTATGGAAATAAACAATTTGAAGAGAAGTAAGGACATATTAAATGAAATGATTAGGATTGAAAAGGACGAAAACGAAGATATAGAAGACAAAAGGAGATTGAGGGAGTGGAACGAAAAGATAGAAAAGGAAGAAGAAAATGAAAAAAGGAAGGAGGAGAAGGAGAAGGAAAAAGGAGGAGGAGAAGAATGAGAAGAAGACAAAATGTGGAGGTCAACAATGTGTAGGACAGAAAATAAGAAGTTGGTGGAGGAAAAGAAGAACTTAGAAGAAGACAAAGAAGAATAAATCCAAAGGCCCTTTTCAGGGCCACTTTCATATGCCTCGAAAAGATTTATTCTTTCTTGCCTTAACAAATTTTATTCCATTGTATAATTGATGTTTAACTAGAATAAACATTATTCTCTTAACCTAAAATATTTTAGTCGGTTGTATAATTTGGGTAGGATAGATTGATGTTCATCAATCTATGGAAACGAAAGGAATGCATAAAACATACTATACTATTCACTGACACGAACACGAATGCATAAAACCTTGTATAGAAATGAAACAGGTGGCATGACGTCACGGTGCTTGCTACATTGTTGCAAATGTCCAGTACCGTGACGTCATTCTACCTGTTCCATTCCTATTGTTCCTATACAAAATTCCCATTGTCCCTATAGTGTCCCAGGGTGATATTTTGTCCCTATAAATCGTGTCCCCATAGAACAAAGTAGGGTCCCGTAATGTTAATTCCCATTGTCTCTATGGTATTCCCAGTAACTACTGAAAGATTACTTGATTCTGAGTTTTAATAAAAGGTTAGATTTACTAACTTTGCAGTTACTACTTGGCACTATTTTTTAACACGATATTTAACACGGTATTTCAGAAGATACTACGATACGTACTATGGTATATCGCAGTTATACTAAAGACCAACAATTTAATGTTCTTGAGCATGGACCTGACACCTTTTTACTTAAAAACATTTCAGTCTGTCAATGGCTGGAAAATATCTTGCACAGATTTATAAGCAAAATAAAAGCATATTGTATTCATTATATTATTCTTAAAAAAATGTTCTGTTGAGATAAAAGAAATGAAAATATATCAGCTCAATAGAAAATTGCTGCCTCCTTCCTGAATTTACATACTAGTAGATGAATTTGCTATATGTATGTTAATAGCTGTGTAAGTTGTAATTAAAAAAAAAAACAACCCTGTAACTAAAGTGTGATAATTAAGCTTACACAATAGCTGACATCCTGTGAAAGACATTGTGTTAACACCAAAGGGCTTGTTGATAAAAATAGGAACTGTTAATACTAGAGCATACAATTTACTAGCTACACTAATGGCATAACTTTAAGTAGGATACCAATACCCGGACAAAATATTTGTCAGAGAAAACCAGTAAACACCCAGTAACATACAACATACTTACTCAGCAAAGTCCATGGACTTGTGAAAGTGCTTAAAATTCAAACAGAAAACAACCGCTCTTCTGAAAATCTTAGGATAATTCATAGTCTTACAAACGAAATACTTAACACATTAGCATACCCTAGCAAATAGCTAAAACAAGACTTCTAAGTTAAAATTTTGTTCAGAAGTTGCACTTGGCCCGAATATCTTTCACAACATCACGTTTTGCCACGACGTTACCATACATGGCACGTGTGAAACGTGCGATTAAAGGATCATAAATATATAATTATATTTGTAAAATTGTAAAATTAATCTGTGACAAATGCAACTGTTGGGGGTTTTTTAAATAATTTTTTTGAATTATTTTGTCACGAAACAGGAAAACATGCAGTTAACTGCATTATTAATATCATTATGTTCGTAACAAGATTTCTCGTGAATTTCCACACATTCCTTACTGACGAACACTATCGACGTACCGGTAAAGCGAAAAAGTACCGTGGCCTGTAAGACTGGAAAAATGAACCGCGTTAAACCAGTATATCCGTAATACCGCGCACCTCTATTCGATACCGTTGGTCAATTCTCGCTTTCTGTTAGTGTCCATCAATAACAGGTTCCTTAACCGCAAGTTTCGAAAGCATCTAAGCTGCTTCGAGATCTCCAATTTCGTATGCTCATTTTTTAATTGTAGCCTTACAGCTACAGTTACTCGCCTTCGAGACTTTCCAAATCACGCACAAAGGTGAGGAAACAGACTTGTAAAGATCTCAATTTTCGATTTATTCACAAAATAAACCGGACACGAGTTATTTTAATTATTCCATTTTCCGTTGCAAATAGGAGAATATGCAAGATTGTGCAACGTCGTAATTTTCATGTTAACGCTGAGCATCTGCATTAAGATGTCAATGGTCGGCGTTAAACTTTAAAGGCATCCTCAGCTACTGTTATATCAACTTGATAAAAGTAACAGCAATCTCTTTTGAACACAGAGGTTCCAAGATCTCCAATATATTATGCGAATATTCAGTTTGAGGGTTCCTTAGATCTCTCAAAGTGAGAGACCAATAGACTGTTTTAATAGTCTGAAGCCACCTCTAAATGGTGAATAACGAAATATCAGAGGTACCTTCCAGAGGGAGGGAAAAAATAAGTTGAATCATGATGCTTTTATGATTCAACTATCTCTTTAAGTGCTATGCAACAGCCTTCTCCATTACTTCCGGGTTCTCTCAGGGATTTTCAATAATGTCACAGCCGCATCTTGCAGACTTGATCAGGTACTTTAAGCTCCAAAAGATCAATCTCTCGTTTTTTAAAGGCAACTTGGAATTTTGCATTATTTTTTTGTTCGTTGTCTAAATTTCCTTATGAACCTTTGAGTGTTGCTTCCTTTTGAGAAACTAACCCTTTAAACGGTCATCCTTCACTTCCTTACGTTGGCGAAGGGAAGGAGTGAAATTCATGCCTTGTCAGTGGAAAACGGTTGTTTAGGGTTCAGTAGTTGGTATGATTCGGTCTCTCTTCTTTCACAACCTGGTGTTGTGGCCAAGAATCAGCTATATTTTAGTTCCTGTTCTACTTAAAATCCCCAGCCTCAGTTGTATTTGTACTACGGATGATCAATTCGAGCTTTATGTTCCTTTCTGAGTAAACAAAAAGAGGAAAGAAATGTTCGTGACTTTTTTTTTCCTCCCTCTGGAAGTTATTTCTGATATCAGTTCACATGATGGAGGGATTCTCAGCCAATAGTGAGTCCTTCCAAAAAATGCAAGAAATGCAGTCTTCTCACTTGAGTAAACCTGGGTTTCAATCGAAATCTCGTTCTTCTGAGCCGAATTTCATGATGAAAGATTCCCCCACTAATGTCTACATACATGACTAGTCATCACCCGATGCTGGTCACCGGGTCCTGGGTAGTGTGTCAAGTGACAGTCATTAATAGCTGCTCACTGGGAAATATGTTGAGCGATAGTCATAGAAGGTCTGTCAAAAGGTACCGGACACATACCACTGGATAATATCCCTAGTGATAGTCAAGATGATCACCGGGTATGTTGATTGCTACTGATCTTCTGTTATTGATCTCTAGGTATCGAGAAACGTGAACCAGACACTTGTCTTCCAACATGGCACAGGTTTTGATCCCTGGGAGAGGGGAAATGATTGGATAGATAGCCGCCATTTCTCTGTCTCGATCCCATCTCAGTGGGGAACGGGGTTTCAATTTTGATGACCTATATAGGGAAACGGATTTGGTGACACCCTATGTTTACTCAAGTGAGAAGACTGCATTTCTTGCATTGGGATGGCAGGACTCACTACTGACTGAGAATAAATCCCTCATATAAACTGATAACTTCTTTTCTGGTGTCACTGATCCCACACAAGTGAAACATGGAGGAATTCTGTACCTCGGGAGCTGGCGAATTCCCTAAATCATGAATTGCCAAATACTCCTCCTGGGAATGATGGAGGACCAGCATGTCCTTTCTATGGTAGCTGACCCTGAATTCAACTAGACGCCAAGTCACATTCCTAATCTGGCCGAAGATAACAAATAGGACACGTATCTATGCATACACACTAAGGAGGGGTGGATGGGTCCCATGCAGCCCTTTTATGTACACAATTACCCACCTTTTGAGGTATTATTAAATACTTAAGGAAAATGAGAGAAATAACAATCAAACAGAACAAGAACCAGGAAGAAAATACCTACCCTAGAACAAGTTACTAACAGAGGTAAGAATTACTAAGTACCGCTTCATGAGATAAGTACTCAAATTCAATCAAATGGGACAGAAATGTACAATTATACAAGGGCTTGGGATAAAATAATGAACACCCAAAATAGGACACAACTGACTGTAGAAATGTCAAAAGATGACAAATGATGAAATAGTGCTTGCCCTGTGACACATGTAGAAATGCATCAAGTCAAGAAAAAGGACACAAACTTGATTGTATGGGCCAAGGTATCACATTGGAATGTTGTTTTAATCAAGACTTTCAATTAGT
>JAECUM010007560.1:0-78792 GCA_016617855.1 Megalonaias nervosa | reverse complement strand
ATAAAACACGCATACATAAATACATACATATATATTTGGACGGTTAGACGTATGGAGTGATGGATGGATGAATCGTAGTTTGACGACCAGTCAGCAAAACCTATCACTGATAGCAGCAGCAGTATAAGCAGGTTTCATATTTTTATGTATGGCTTGGTTTGAACAAGCTGACACCAACAAGTTAGTATTCCAGTGACTATTACTCATATGGTCAACATCGTTATCATCTTGATGTAATAATTTTAATGTCGGTACAATTATAAACGAAGCCTTTTACTTCACACTTACATACATACAGTAAAATGATAAAATAGAGACAAACAGTCATACATATAATTGTATATTTATAAAGGATATACAACATATCAATTTTTTAATTAACATTTTATACAATTATGTATAGTGCCTTAGTATTAAGGCCATTGGGATACAACATATCTAACTTATGAATAAAATAACTTTGTTTTATGAGTCTATTCACGTCTCGAAGCACAATATCTATTGACATGAAAGAGAAATCGAGTACAGAGTGATCATTGGTATTAAAATGTATTGAAATATTAGAGGAGAACTGAGGATCTCTATAACTTTTTATATGAAAGCGATGACAATTGATTATTTTAGAAACTTGTTCAAGTGTTTGTCCAACATTTTGTATGTTACATGTATTGCAGGTTATCAAGTAAAGCACATCAGCAGTTAGTGTTATAACGCAGAGAAAATACTTCTTTTGTATTCGCGCTACTAAACTTAGTACAGTACTAAACAGACAGAACATAAAAAATATTTACTTCATCTAAATGTAACAGACATCAGTGCTTAATGTGCAAATAAAGAGAAAGTACTTCTTTTAGTAGTGCCAATACAAAAGAAATATTTTCTCTGCGCAATAACATTAACTGCGTATCAACTGATGTGATTTTTTTGATAACCTGCAAAACTGTAACATGCAAAATGTTGAAGAGGAAATAAAAGAGTCAGTCAGTCCTACACACTTAGACATACCTGTATATAGTGATTCTCTTTTCGTGACCAACATTCATTTCGTTTAAGATTCTGTTTATGAATGAAATGTAACGTAGGAAGTATTTATATCAAATGCAAAAGAATTGACTTGTTTTAAACTGTGTTATTTGCGTTACACGTAGAGTCCTACGCTGAACTACTATGAGAAGTGTGTACGAATTATTCATGTGGATAGCTGTTTTAACATCCTTCATCATGATATGGAAAGATGACCCATAATTAAGCCAGCAACATTAGTAGTAAACTAAAAGGCAGATCTTCGACCAGAGCCTCAAATTCCCCCGCCACCCCTCCACCACCACCACCACCCCCTTGAGTCTCTGATCGAAGATCTGCCTTTTAGTTTACTACTAAAGATTTCATTAAGATATTTATAAATTTCATTTGTCGGATTATTTATAAAGTTTAGACACAATTTCATATTGAACAATAGAATATTATATAATATGGGATATCCGTCAACATCAGTCCTACATGTTGGGTTTGATCTAACAAACAGATTTTATAAGATATTTGATTCAATAAAATCAGCCTCATGCTATACTGGCATAAAATCTAAAATAATAAGCGACTGTATCAAAAACGTTGGATATCATATATCACCAAAATATGAGTCAGTTTGGTTATTCGCAAGTGAAAATGACGAACGAATAAGAGGTTGGTCAGATGATTTAATGACATTTATTGACAATATAGTTGATATTACTAAAGCTGTATAATTTTTCATACATTATTTTTATACCTCATCAACAATTGTCAATGTTTCAACTGTTGATATTAGAAATACCTCATCATCATGATAATAGAGATAGAATTTTACTTTACCGCTCACACAGCGACGAGATTCGAACAAATCCTTTATTTGTGATTTGTTAAGAGGATATTTTTTGTCGATAAAATATACTTTTGACCGATCGAGATCGATAGTGAGTTTAGTGTATTTTTGTTGACTGATCGGATCATGAAAGTTTTTAAATTCCGCTGATAACTTCTGACTCAATTGTTCAAGGTAATTGAAATACTCGCTGTTATCAGAACTGATAAGCGAAAGTTTTAGCTTGTCTCGAACTGCGGTAAAACATATACCTGATGTTTCATTATTAATTTTAACTGTCAACTGTTTGCCGTCTATCATTAGATATTCGATCTTGCTATTGTAGCTATTTGTCACTGTCAAATATTCAAACATTATTTCTAAAGTTTAGATAAAATTTCATACATTATCCTACTTTTTATGATAATCTTTTTCATACCTACTAACTCTCATTGGTAGAATATCTGTTACCATACTGTCAATAGTACGAAACTCGCGTATTAAATCATCCATATCATATTTTATACCCCGCAAGTAAGATCGTATCTGATCAAGTAATTTTTTGTAAGTTATACTAGCTGTTTTGCAGGAATTTGTTTTGGTTACAAGTCGAGGTTCAATCTTTTTACACGCTGTTGTAAGAGAAACACCAACACCTGATATTATTAATAAAAACGGGTTTAATGATGCACCACTTGAAATTATACAAGATCCGGTCAATAACAGCGGTAAATATGATATTACTCGAAGTATTTTGTTATAATATTTATAACATTTTTTCACGCACCAAAGTTTTTTTATGATAAAATTTGTAATATTGCATTAGCGCGTCAACATCTTGTTTTGGAATTTCTTTTGAAATGTGATTGAAATCAAACATATATTTTTTCATTATATAATATTAGTTTACAACAATGCTGGTTCCTGGTTTGATTAAGTAATTATTTGTGGTGTTTCAGCTACAAATTCCAAACACCACCAGTAAGACGTTGCGGTTATTGTTTGATCATCTGCTTCCAGTAAAAATATTTCTTCAGCATCTTTATTTAACACTATTGATACAACTCCAGAGAAAGCATCGGTTGAATGACGCCATGGAAATGTTGTAGTATAAATTTTAAACTTTGCAGAGCTAAAGATAGACAGTCTATACACACCAGTAACTTCTGCGGTATGTTTGATAGTGTTATTTTGCTGTGACCATGTTACTAATCCTGATGCTACTGTGTACACGATATTTTTAATTTGTCCGTGTGGAATTTTAATCAGATTAGTTTTTTGAACAATATTAGGTATTCCACTGACGATGTCGTTGAGTTTCGTGTTAACGTCGGCTAGTTTTATGTCAACGGTTGGTTGTTCCCCAAAAAATTCTTTAAAGGGTTTGTTTATGTTTCTACGAAAATTTAAGAACGTTTCTACATGTCTAGAAAAAGTAGCACTGAGTGTAGTCATTTCATCACCGATTGTTTTTAACGAAGTTGAAAAGGAATTTCCTTATCATCGACATATTTCTTCGTTGCAGCATCAAAATCAGATTCTGGTGTTCTAAGATTATTAATGCCGTTATTGTTCATGTTGAGAAATGCACACATTATACCACCGTTGGCCAATACGTATTTAGATTCTTGACCATCGACATATTTTTTTGTTGCGGCGTCTGTATCTGAAGCTGGGTTTCCCAGGTCTATAATTATATTTTGATTCATAATAATGTGACCCCTGAATGAATCACCAGCTTTTTTGACATAATCGTTAATCGAGTTACCGGAATCTTGTATCTTACCTTGATTAGTAAAAGTAACAATATTAATAACAACCGCGGTGGGAATTCGTACAAGTACATTTGACAGTTGTACATTACTCGTCTTTAATCGTCCTTGTTTATCCTGGAAAACAACGACTTCATTTTGATCCACACTTGTGATATTTAATAAATTATCAATCTCATTTCTTAGCTGATCAAGAGTTGCGTACTTAGATAAGTCACCTTGATAACCTTCAGTCAATAAATCTCCTGTTAATGTTCCAAATTTTGTATAGTAGCTCATTATTTATTGTCCTACATTAAATTGTCAACATTAGTTAGTTTAATATTACATAAAATTATATAATAACGATGGAAAAATCGTCGATATTAAACTTTGATACAGAGCGGTTGGTGAAACATTAACATAACAATGAACTTCCAGATTGTCATTATCTTATTGTTGGGCGAACTGGATCGGGAAAAACAAATCTGCTTATGAACTTGCTTCTCGGCGATAATTTTAACTACGATCGAGTTTATATTTACACAATTAATCCACAGCAAGATAAGTACGAGCTACTAAGCAAATATAATGACAAACTTCGTGATGATCTTGAGGCTGGTGAAGATTTTTTTATAATCAGACAACCAGATGATCTTGTTCCAGTTAATCAACTTGACTCGGATGAACATAAGATAGTAGTTTTTGACTATATTCCGCTAAATAATACGGAGATGAATAAAATAAGATCGTATTTTTCACTGTCGCGAAATAAGAAATGTAATTCTATTTATTTAGCTCAAGGTTTTTATAATGTTGACAGATTTATTCGGCGAAATACTGGTTGTTTTATATTATTTCCGGGACTGGACAATATTGACGTTAGAAATATCGCGGACGAGCAATGCGGTGATGTAACAAAAGATAAATTTATCGAATTATATCATAAAGCTACAAAGGATAAATATAACTTTTTCTTATTCAATAAACTTACAAATGATCCGACTAAAATGTTTCGCTGTTGTATTGACATTTACTTGCAGTAATGTGTTTTCCACTTCTTAAAATTTTATAAAATTTATAATATAATAATTATGGATAAACGAGCGAAATATAGAAAACATATAGAAGATCTAAAAAAAACTTGCTCAATCTCAAGCGGCATTTAAGCAAAAAGCACAGCAAGCACGACGTGGACAAGTAACTGCTGCAGAAACAACAGCTACGATTCTCAAACCAGTTCCTGAAGCACTACTTGGAAAACAACCTGAAACTAGGACACTGTCAGACGAAGTTAAACAACTTCAAGAAAAAGGTTTAGTCGGGCTTGTTAAGGAACAACAAGAAGCAGCTGCTGAAAAAATTATTAGAAGATCTGATGAAGAAAAGTTAAAGTTAGCTAGAGAACTTGTAAAACATATTGCTGATCCTGCTGCTAGACAAGCTGAACTAAGACGGCTATTAAATAATCCACTTTTACTTGAACAAAGATTATCAGAAAGAGTATCAGTTGATCCGATTGGAATTAGGTTAGAAGATAAAGAGAAAAAAATTGAAAAATTTTATCCAAGAGCATTATCACAATTTGAAATAGATTTAAAAAATATAAATAACAAAATAGAAGATGATGAGTATAAAATGTTTAACGTAAGATATAAATTTAAAGATTCGAGAATATACGATATTTTAAAAAAAAGAATATAATGCTGACGAAAAAATTGCACAGTTAACGCAAATATCAGAGGATAATAAGAAACAGATATATTTTGTAGTCCCGGAAAATAAACAATATTACGAAGCTATTAGAAAATACCTAGAAGGTATTATCGCCGATCTTTATATCAAAGCTATTAATCAAATAATTAATGAAAAAAAGTACGATTATCACAGTAATGTTTTGAGTACCATAGCAAAAGAAATAGATTTAAAATGAATACCGGCAAAGATTAAAGAACCAATAGTTGTATTTTCAGAGAAAATTGAAGACCCGATAGTTATATCTCCAGAGGAAACTGAAAGAAGGAATCAAATTGAAAAAAATAGAAAAATAGCAGAAGATAAAATAACAAAATCCGATTACGAATCTTTTATAAAAAAAAATATAATATTAAAGATATTAATAATATTACTAAATTGTCACAAGACGAATATGATGATCTTATTGAAAAAATAAATGATATTTATAGAACTGGATCAGAAGCTTATGACAGGATTAAAAAAGCTAAAACAGAAGATCTTGAAAAACTTTTTAAACGTTATAGAGATTCTATTATTGCCTATAATTTAAAACTCGTAGCGGAGAAATTTAGATCTGGAGAATATAAAGATATGAAATTTTACAACGCGTTTAAAGATAATGAGAATCTTCGCATGAGTAAGATTGGAGAAGGTGTAAAAATATTTACATCAACTGCTGAAATGATAGGCAGATTAATGCTATTAATCTCATCAAAAGAAGCTGGTAATATTAGTGTTGAAATTGATAATGAAATTATTGACATACTTGATCATCTAAGATCGGAAAATTTATTAACATCTGACGAGTATGAAACTTTACACCGCGACTTAATTTTATAAATATTAATTTTGTAAATATCAATTTTGTAAATGTTAATTTTGTAAAAATATAATAAATAACAATGTCAACAACATTATTGCTAGACTCTAGTACAACCGCAAAAGATAGCGCAAATTTTTCAGTAAATTATATTCCGCCAATACAACTTGATACTGAGAAACAGTATGAAATTGGATTAATTTCTTGTACTTGCTGGAATGCTATGGCTAACGTAAAAACTGGTGTCAATGATGAGATTGCAATTATTTCAATAAGAGACACGCAATGGAAAACATTTAAAATTCCACAAGGAGCTTATAATATCAATGATCTAAATAAGACGATAAAAGAGCTTATGCAAAAAGAGAAGATAAAATCTGATAATTTCGAGTTAGCAGCGAATTATAACACGTTACGAGCTAGAATGACAATAAAAAATATGTCAGTTAGTTTTATATCACCAAGAAGTATCGCACCACTGATAGGATTTGAACATAAAGCGTATTATTTAGATCCTAATGAACCTATCACATATGACGGTGAACTGCCGGTAAATATAACTGACGTAAATACAATATTAGTAAATTGCTCTATTGCTTCTGGATCTTACTCAGCCCAGGGCAGTAAAGGACAAACGATTTATAGTTTCTTGCCGGATGTTCCACCAGGTTCTCTCATGCAAATTACTCCGCGTCATATTATTTATTATCCGTTAAATGTTGAAAATCAAATATCATCAATAAATATACAGTTGACAGATCAATCTGGACGACAGCTAGATCTGAACAACGAGGTTGTTACATAATATTTACACTTACTCGCGATCACTTCGTGATTGACAATAAAAATTATACAACCTCAGATATAATGAAACAGAGAAAAAAAATTTGTCGAAGAAAAATAGGAGGATTTTTGGAAATATATTTACTAAAGTTATTGAAAATGTTCCGGGAATCGCGCGTAAAGTTGCACCAATTGCACTTGACGCAGGTAAAGCTTTTGCAACTGGAGCCGCATCTGCCGCTGGGACTGCGGTGGGACAGAAAATAGCTGATAAAATAAAAGGCGCACCGTCTACATCTGATATAAAACAAGCTATTTCAGAAATCGCTCCAACGAAAGAAACGCAACGTGCTATGATAACAACAACGAAAAAACTTTTATCACCGAAAGGCGAGCAGATTATACAAAAATTAATATCTAAAGTAACGGCGCCGCAATAAAATTTTATATAATCTAATAAATAAAAAAGTCTGTTAAAAATTATCTCGATTTAGCAGAAACTTATGACACCGATGACACTGTAACAGAATTTGAGTACGTTGAGTATCTCGACGAAAATTCTAACGAACCAAATAAAGCTGGTATTAGAACATTTAATACTCGAGATGAAGATGTATTTCTACTGCCACATAAGGCAATGTTAGAAGTTCGCGGTCAGATTATGACAGTGGCCAATCCACCTGTTGCAATTGCAGCTGGAACAGAAGTAGCTCTTATAAATAACGGCTGGTGTTTATTCAAAAGTGCTAGATATCAACTAGCTAATCAAACTGTAGAAGATATTTCGAGTCACTTACAAGTTGCAAGTACAATCTTAAATATTATTTCGTTTTCTGATGATTACTCCAGATCAACTGCAACGAACATGATGTGGTTTAAGGATACTGGACGTGGTTTAGCTGAATCAACCGAACTTTTCTTGAAAGGTGTTTTGGTGCACGGAGCTGATGCAGCTGCAGATCTTATAATTGTAAGAACTTTTCTTATCGTTAATGCTGCTGCTTTAGGCATAGCCGCACCAGCTGCAGACGCTAATGAAGCCGTTACAAGAGTATCACTTACTGCTGCTTGTAATAATATTGGAGTAGCTACACCAGGAGCAGCTGCAAACGGCTCTGCAATGTTAGATTTGATTAATAACACAATTGACATGAGAAATGTACGTTACAATGAAGGTTTTGCTAGAAGAAAAGAACTTGCAGAAGGATCACGTCAAATTACAATGATGCTGCCATTAAGTACAATATTTGGATTTTGTCGCGATTACGATAAAATATTTCGTGGAGTTAAACATACACTTATTTTAGATCGAGCAGAACAAAACGACTGCCTGTTTAGGTCAGGCGGGGCTGATGTACAATTTATCCTAAACAAACTTGCTTTGTGGATGCCACGAATAACGCCGTCAGTCACTAAAATGTCAGAACTAAATAGTATACTCGATAAACATACAAACAAAATTTATTTTCAACAACATAAAATATATCAAACAGCAGTTCCAAATACTACCGACTACACGTGGCGAGTTACAACAACATCAAGCGAACAACTGCCGAGGCAATTATTTGTTGTATTTCAACAGCAAGCGCGACGTGGTAACCAACAACAAAATAATGCGATATTTGATAACGCTGATGTTAGACGAATATATGCTAGACTAAATTCGAAGCAATATCCAGAACGAGCGATAGAATGTAATTTTGCAGATGACGCTAATAAAAATATTACTCGACCTTACATGTATCTGCTCGACGCAGTACAAAAATATCAGGATGTTGAAGATGGATCTCAGATATCAGTAGAGGAATTTCGTACACTTTATCCAATATTTTATTTTGATGTTAGTAAACATAGCGAGCGAGCAGTTGACTCGACAGCTGATATTGAAATTACTTGGACATTAGGAGCAGTTCCAGCAGCGCAGTTGTACGTGTACGCGTTAGTGATCAGCGATAGATTTGTTACGATAGATTGTGTTGGAGGTAAAATGACAGTCCAAGTTTAATCTGCAATCGCTATATAAGATGACAAAATATATTATAAAAGAAATATATTTGACTGATGGTCAAGTTAAAAAATTAACAGCTGTTGTTGCAAAGCAGAGACAGGTATCATTAAAAATCAACCCTGACATTTCCAAGGGTATTTTAACAAAATTAATGTTGACAAAAAATCAAGTAAACAGGTACGATCGTAAAAAACCTTTTGTTTTAAATTTAAGTGCCGCACAAATAACAGCGATGTCAAAACAAGGTGGTTTCTTTGGTCCAGCACTATCTGTACTAGCTAGCACGTTATTACCTAAAATTTTACCGGTGTTAGGTACATTAGGATTAGCAGCAGCGTCTGGCGCAATATCAGGCGCAACAAAAAAAGCAGTTGAGGGCAGTGGTATAAAGAAAATAGTTTAAAGCTTAATTTTATGTGACTGATAAATATAATGCCACAACGAAGAAAAACAGCAACGAAAAAAAAGAAAACAACGAAACGTAGAAGAACAACCAAAGGAGGAATTATTCCTTTCGCTCCACTTTTAGCGGGACTAGCGAGAAGTCTACTGCCAAATCTGCTAGGAATCGGACGTGGTCTAACATTGCCGGGAACACGGCCACCCCCCTAAGTAACTTTGATATACTTGATAAACTAAAACAAGTAAAAACTTTCCACGGAGTTTATTCTAAAGATGAACTCAAAACCAAAGATGTCGCATCAGGTGGTTCGTGTGTGATAAATATACAAGATTTCAATGACGGGTCCGGCACGCATTGGGTAGCAGTTTATAATAACAATTACTTTGACTCGTTTGGACTTCCTCCGAGCGATGCAATAAAAAAATATATAAACAAAAAATATAAAATAATATATTATTCGTCCAATCAACTTCAACCTGTTGGAACTTCTGCTTGCGCATATTATTGCATAATGTTTATTAAACAGATGTCTCAATCACCTGACAATATCAGGAAATTTAATTTTTTAAAGTTTATTTTGCAGTTTGATAAGCAACCTTCTCACGCTAATGATGAGATTGCAATAAATTTTTGTAAATCTATCTAAAGCTTGCAGTTAATTTTATCTAAATTTATAAATATATAATGTCAACATATTGTCTCAAATGTAAAACTAAAACAGAAAATATCAATGAAACAACAGAAAAAACAAAAAACAACAGGACGATGCTGAAAAGTATTTGTGCAATCTGCGGAAAAAGAAAAAGTATGTTTTTAAAGAAAACGTCTGGAGCTGGTTGCCCTCCTGACAAGATTATTTTAGTAGACGACTAAAAATATAGAATGATATGCAAGTGCGATTCTGACAGAGATTTATGCCTCGAGCAAAATAAAATTGTCACATATTGCCAACGTTGTAACAACAGAGAAATAATTGGAACAGGTATAGATATACATAAAGTAATTGGCAAATTACCAAAACCAAAAGGAGGCTGGACATTGCCAGGCCATAAATATACTGGACCTTATAATCCGCTTGATAAACAACTAGATGAAAACGATAATCCGCTGCCAGGACAAGAACCTTACAATCAAGTTGATGCAATAGCGATGCGTCATGACATTTGTTATTGTGATATCGAACGTCCTGATAATGCTCGTGCAGAAAACTCAAAATCGGATTGTGATAAAGTAATGTTAGACGAACTTCGTGATATGGAGCTGACAAATATGCGAGAACGTTTTGATAGAAGGCTGGTACAGGGTTTTATTGGAGCAAAATATAAATTAGGACTCGGAGAGGAATTATACGATGATCTCGCAGCCGAACTACATAAACCTAAAAAAAAAGCTTACACGACGTAAAGTTGTCGGAAATGCCGTTGACGATATCTGGGCGATAGATTTAGTAGATGTGTGAAATCTAGCAGAATTTAATGATAATAAGAAATATTTGTTTAATGTCATAGATGTTTTTAGTAAATATGCTTTTAGTGTACCTGTTTCGGATAAAACAGGAACGTCGATAACTGATGCACTAAAACAAATAATAACAAGTACAGAAAGAAAACCAAATAAAATCTGGACCGATCACGGAGCAGAATTTTTCAATAAAAAGTTTGAGCAGTTTTTGGAACAAAATAATATCAAAAAAGTATGTTACAGGAAATGAGGGAAAAAGTGTCGTAGTAGAGCGATTTAATCGCACTCTAAACGAAAAAATACATAAATATTTGACAGCTAAAAATACAAACAGATATGTCGATGAGCTTCCGCAGATAGTTGACGAATATAATAACACGAAACATCGAACCACTAAATTGTCGCCAAACGACGCAATCAAAGATCCAATATTAGCAAATGAAAACATGTACCGCAGACATAAATTTAAAGTCGGTGATAAAGTTAGAATTTCTCTGACGAAAAAAGTATTTGAAAAAGGATTTACTCCAAACTGGAGCGAAGAAGTATTTGTTGTTGATAAAGTACTTTTAACAATACCTGTAACATACGCGTTAAAAGATTTATTAGGTGAGACCATCATTGGTAGTTTTTATGAACAAGAACTACAGAAAACTGAACAAGATGTTTTCGTTATTGAAAAAGTTATCCGAAAACGCGGTGACAAAAGTTTAGTTAAGTGGCGTGGGTATAGCGATAAATTTAACAGTTGGATCCCAACTAAGTCGATCCAATAATGTTATTATAAATTTGTTCGTATTTCACAAGCACAGATTTACATTTGATAGTTTTACATAACGAAATTAAATGTAATTTTTTTTCATTTGGCATCAAATTGAATATCTTAGCAAAAATAAAATCGTATTTTATACTCCTTCGCTGGCCAGTTATTTTTAAATTTAAAAACGGTCTGATAAGCTGCCAAAATATCTGTTGTTCGGTAACAGTAAAATCAAATTTTATTATTTTTTTAGCAATATGATACTTAACATTATATCGTCCAGTTGTTGGTCTGCTGTAATTTGATCTGTCAGCGACGGTGACTATTTCATCGTCATCATCATTATTATTGTATAAAATATCATCTTCGCTATAACTAGCAGATTTGTCTATTATATCGCTAGTGATTTTAACATTGTCTGCGACTTTATCGCCAGCGACTTTATCGCTAGAGATGAAATCTCCTGCGATTGTATCTTCCGCATATATTTCAGCAAGTCTTTTCATCAAGTTCATATTATAATATACTTTTATCTAATTTATTGTTATAAGATATGACTAACGAGGTAAAATATCATCAAAAGGTTAATATATTAAATTATAAGGAACTAGCTGAGGCAGTTCGAAAATGTCTGTCTGGTTATAGTTCTTATTATGTTGATGTTATTGTGATGCCTGGCGAAAGTGATAGGATATTACTAACAGCAGCAGAAAAAAATAAACTTAATGATAGTGCAATAATGACGCTGAAATTTGATAAAGATGATATTATAGCGTTTGCACATAGCTGTCTTACTAAGACAGAATTACAAAATATCATTAATCATTATATCTGAAACTAAATCTGTCAAAAGTTGACATTGACGTTGCTGTTTTAGTTCTGCCGTCGGCGACGTCTATTACTCTCTGTGAATGAATTTTAAGACGCTTTGCTGCAGCTGATATTGATTTAAATTTCCTTTGTTCTCCAGTTTCTAAATTTACTGAAATAACTGATCTTTTAGGATTTTTAAAATTAGATCCATCAGAATTAGATCCACGTCGGGTGTTTTCTTCTGGTGTAACTGGATCTAAATTTTCTAAACGATTATCAGTTTTAATTTTGTTAATATGGTCGATAACTAAATTATCTGGAATAACGCCATTAAATGTTTCGTAAACAAAACGATGAGATTGATAATTAACTTGATTGGCTAGTGTTCCTCTGACAGTTACCATGAGATACCCCATATTACTCATAAAACCAACAACGTTTTTAGTTTTTCTATGTCTAATAATACCCTTATCATTTGCTTCGTATAAATCAAATTTTGGGTGGCGTTGAAACTCATCTTGTAAAGATAAGTTTTCAATATTATCATCGCTAATCGATCTATTTACTCTGCATACTCTTTCTCCTTCTGGAATATCATCGCAAAACAAAGTATAAATAAAATCTTTTCTAAACATTTCCGTTCTCTCAGCATTATCACCTTTCATTGAAAATATCATTCCAGCGAATGTTGGTTTTTTCTATAGATTTTTTAGATTTTATGTTAATAACCGAACCTAATGCATTTCCAGCATATAGGTTATATTTCGGATGAACATGATATGCTTCTTGCTCCTCCGCTGTCAATCCGATATATCTCAGATTTTGTGTCATTATATTATAAGGATTTTTATAACTCTAATTGATTTTTTACGTAATTTGTAATTAAATATAAAAATACTATATATACCAATGTTAAAATTGCGAGATATTGCCAAGAAGAGTCTTATGGGAGAACCTGAAAAATAGCGACTGCTTTTACAGGATTTGACAACAGTTACAAATTTGATAATCAAAATGTTTTAACAAATTTTAAGTCTACAAATTTATATCATCTTTTACAACTTGTTATAGCTCAAGAACTTGCAGCTCATAAAAGTATCAAACTAATAGTACAGTATCATATGATTCTATCAAAATTACATGCAGTCGAAAAAGATATATTTGATATAATTTTGAAAATACAAATTTCGACAGTGAAATTTCTGAACCATATCTGACAGCTAAATCACGGAAAATATTAACTGGAACAAATATTGCCACAGTCGCCGATGAAATACACCAAGAAATAAATAAAAAATTGGAGGAATTCACTTCATCTGGATCAGGTTGGAAATTTGAAATGATAAAGGAGGTTTTATTTCATACAGCAAAATATAGCATACTTCGAGGTAGTTCTTACGTTGATCTCCCTAAAAAAATTAAAAACAAAAAATGCTGTATAAATGTTAAAAACAACGACGACCAGTGTTTTCGTTGGGCAATTTTGTCAGAGAGACATCACCAGAGTGACCACAGCGACCGAGTTGAAAAGCATTTACCGTACAAAGACGAACTAGATTTCAACGGGATAACTTTTCCAGTAGCAGAGAATCAGATACCAAAGTTTGAAAAACAAAACAATGTCTCAGTTAATGTTTTCGGACTAGATGAGCGAGAAAATGTTTATCCAAGGTATATTTCAGAGACTGCTACACAAAAGACAATAAATTTATTATTTTATAAAGGACATTATTGTTGGATAAAAACTTTAACAGCTTAGTTGGCGGACAGTATAATAAAAATAGAAAAAAGAAATATTTCTGTTACAAATGTTTACAAGGGTTTTCAAAACCTGAAAAACTACAGGAACATCTTAATTACTGTATCAACGTTCAAAGAATAACTATGCCAAGCGAAAAAGAAAAAGTCTTAAAATTTAAGAAATACGATCATAAGCTAAATATACCTTTCATCATTTATGCCGATTTTGAGTTCTACTCGTTCCAGTGGCTGGCGCAGAAAACGATCCTAATAAATCAAGTACAAGAAAAATACAACAACATGTTCCTTGCGGAGTAGCTTATAAAATAGTTTGTTGCATCGACGATAAGTTTTCACGCCCGGTTAAGTTATATAGATGTAAAGATAGTGAATCTGAAAGTCCAGCGGTGTGGTTACTAAAAAATCTTATAGATGAAGTTAATATAATTTCTAACAGATTATTTAAAACAGCTCCAATGAGAATAACATCTGAGCAACAACTTGAGTTTAACGAAGCAGTTAATTGTCATATTTGCGAGAAGTTATTGGTAGACTCAAACGGAGTTAGTGATAAAGTTCGTGATCACTGTCATTTAACTGGTCAGTATCGTGGAGCGGCTCATAATAATTGCAATTTAAAATTTCATGCACCAAAGTTTATACCTGTCATTTTACATAACTTTCGCGGCTACGATAGTCATATCATTATAGAAGCTTTTGGTAATGAGGAAATTAAATATAAACTAAAACTAAATAATAAGATAAAATGTATACCGAATAATTTTGAAAAGTATATGTCAGTTACTCTTGGTAAATTACGTTTTATTGATAGTCTGCAATTTATGTTAGAATCGTTAGATGAGCTTGTAAAAGGTTGCAGCACTTTTAATAATCTGCGAAGTTGCTTTGGTGAAAACTATATCGATCTGACAAAAAAAGGTATCTTTCCATATGAGTATCTCGACGATTGGAGCAGATTTAATGAAACTTCTCTGCCTAGCAAAGACAAATTTTACTCACAGCTCAAGAATGAAGATATTACAGATGACGAATACAAATATGCACAAGATATTTGGAATAAATTTAGTTGCAAAACATTTGGTGATTATCATGATTTATATTTGAAAACAGATGTTTTATTACTAGCAGATGTTTTTGAGAGTTTTCGTCAAGTTAGTCATAAAAATTATGGACTAGATCCTTGTTGGTATTATTCTGCTCCCGGTCTGTCATGGGGCGCTCTACTAAAAACAAGCAAAATAGAATTAGATCTCTTAACAGACGTTGATATGTTTAATTATATTGAAAAAGGTATCAGAGGCGGAATTAGTGTTATAACAAAAAAACATGCGATAGCTAATAATAAATATCTAAAAAATTATGATAAAAATCTCCCATCTAACTATATTATTTATCTGGATCCTAATAATTTATATGACTGGGCTATGTCAGAGCCAATGCCTTGCGGTAGATTTCATTGAATATCTCCAGATCAATTTCTTAAAGAAACTGAAAAAGATTTACATGATATTTCGTACTTTGTTGAGGTCGATCTAGATTATCCTAGTTCGCTACATGATCTTCCGTTTTGCGCAGAATCAATGATGATAGATTACAGTTTACTATCACCTGAACAACGAGCCATGACAACAGCAAAAAATTCGATTGTTAATAAGTTAGTTCCAAATTTGTTAAATAAAAGAAGTTATGTGATGCATTATAAAAATTTAAAACAAGCAGTAGATGCTGGACTGATCCTGAAAAAAGTCCATTGTGTGCTAAAATTTAATCAGTCGAGGTGGATGGCAGATTATATTGACTCAAATACAAAACATCGTGCTGAGGCTAAAACCGAATTGAGAAAAACTTTTTCAAGTTGATGAACAACTCGGTATTTGGCAAGACAATGGAAAACATTCGTAAAAGAGTTAATATTGAAATTGTTAATGACATAAATCGCAGAAATAAATTAGTTAACGATGACGGTTTTGTCACTATGAAAATATTTAATGAAAATCTTGTTGCAATACAACGACGAAAGACAAATTTAAAGTTAAATAAACCGATTTATGTTGGTGCAGCTGTACTTGATATATCAAAGTGGATGATGTACGACTTTCACTATAATTTTACCAAAAAGCAGTGGTCAGATTCAGAGTTGCTATTTACTGATACAGACTCGCTAGTTTATAATATAAAATGTGAGGATGTCTATCAGGATGTTTACAATAATAAAAATCTATTTGATTTATCTGATTATCCGACTAGTAGTGGTTTTAATGATAATACGAATAAAAAAGTTATTGGTAAAATGAAAGATGAGTTTATGTTTGTGCCAGTGAAGGAATTTGTTGGATTAAGGAGCAAGATGTACGCTGTGATATTAGATGACAATAAATTGAAAAAGAAAGCGAAAGGTATCCCTCGCGGATATGTGAAAAAGATGATGAATTTTAATGATTTTAAATCAGCATTAAATAATAATATCAGTTTTATTAAGACAAATGTCATTAGATCAAATCATCACAAACTTGAAACCGATACGATTATCAAACGTGGACTAAGTAATTTTGATGATAAAAGATATTGTAAAGACGGAATAAATACTTTAGCACTTGGGCATTATGTTTCTCTGAAAAATACAAGCATTTTCGAAGCCGCATGTTTAAATACATCAGTCAGTCAATCATTTATTTTTTCTTGGTCTTTTTCGCGTCTAACAACACAAGTAATCCAGTACGTTCCTTGCATTTCAAGGTAGATAACTCCTTCAGTCTTCCTTGTATTTTAAGAGAGATAACTCTTTCTGTCTTCCTTGTATTTTAAGGTAGAGATTGTCTCCCTTGGATTTTTAGGGGAGATAACTCTGTTTATTTACCTTGTATTTTATTTATTTTTATTTTACTGATTAATAATGTTTTCTTTGTCGTTTTTTAAAGAAACATTATCTTTGTTTTATGATTTTATCAAGTTCCTTCCTTCGCTGAGATCTTTTTAACGATAATAATTAAGATAAAAAAGAAAAATACGAGACGAATAATCCACGCCTACTAGGTAAGCTACTTTTAGACTTCCAAGTATTAGTCAGCTTATATACAATACAACCGTATTTATGCTTGGGGTCCTCCCAATGCTCAAACTTCAACAGAAAAAAAAACCACACTTTCCCACCATGTCACCTGGTGGGTGTACTTTTACACTCCCCGGGTTTTGATTTGGGGGAGAGTGTGTAAAATTCTGTTGAACATAGAGAAGGCCCCGTTTGTGTGTGTGCTGTCTTTAGAGCTAAGTTAGGATAAGTTTGTCTTTAAGATAAGTTAGGATAAGTTTATGTTTGTGTCGTCTAAAAAATAAACAGCAGGGTGATGTGAGCTCGTGACCTTGTGACCTCACTGAAAGGTACCCACATAAGGGCATTCAGAAAGAATGTTTGCCGGAACAAAAAGTCTCAATAAGGTGCCTGTGGACCATAAGACAGGTCTTAACCAATGAAAGAGTGCCCGTGGGCCATAAGAAAGGCCTTTACATTGCTAAAGACAGCCCTCTGAGTTTCTAAAGTTTCGGTTTCGGATATTTAGGAATTCCCCTGGGGGTATGTCGATTGAAAGGGACTCTTAGGATCTTATTGATAAAGACTTTACCGGCAGAAGGGACCTCAGTGGAATGGTAGACCGAACGTCACCGCTACTGTTTATTTTTGCATAGCTTTAGAAATATCATTATCAAATAAAAATATCAACTATATTGTAAATAAATGTCATTAAATCATCTGACCAACCTCTTATTCGTTCGTCATTTTCACTTGCGAATAACCAAACTGACTCATATTTTGGTGATATATGATATCCAACGTTTTTGATACAGTCACTTATTATTTTAGATTTTATGCCAGTATAGCATGAGGCTGATTTTATTGAATCAAATCTCTTATAAAATCTGTTTGTTAGATCAAACCCAACATGTCGGATTGATGTTGACGGATATCCCATATTATATAATATTCTATTGTTCAAAATGAAATTGTGTCTAAACTTTATAAATAATCCGACAAATGAAATTTATAAATATCTTAATGAAATCTTTAGTAGTAAATTAAAAGGCAGATCTTCGATCAGAGACTCAAGGGGGTGGTGGTGGTGGTGGAGGGGTGGCGGGGGAATTTGAGGTTCTGGTCGAAGATCTGCATTTTAGTTTACTACTACATTTTCATGATAAAGAAAAGAATTTTTAAAAATCATGTAATCGTAACTTTTATTTACAGATTTTTCTTTTATATTTTCACAAAACATCTGTTAATTTTCTTTCAACATAGAGTTTTGTATTAATACACAAAAACATCATACTCAACTTATTCCGTGCCCAATATCTGTATTACACTCAGATCCAAAGTGAGCTGATTCCAAGACAAATATCTGTATCACATTCAAATTCATACTGACATGAATCCAGGCCCAATATCTGTATCACATTTAGATCTATAATTTGTGACAATATTATATTTATGGGGTTTTTAAGAGAGGACCTTGATACTATTATAATTATGGGTAATTTAAACTAGGACTTTGATGCTATTATAATTTTGGGTGAATTCAACGAGGACCTTTTTACTATTATAAATATTGGGTGTTTGAAACGAGGACTTTGATACTATTATAATTAGGGAGATTTAAAGGATGACTTGCTTAGTGACGATTTCAAAAGTTGCAGAAAGGTGATAATGCAAACTATGATAACTGAGCTTACTGGAATAACATATAGCTCTGCGACTATGTGATAAATTTATTGTTATATCTCCAACCAGATATGCTCGTTTTTTCTAGAATTATCTATGTTGATGCAATTACAAGTGATCAGACTGTCTTACTTTTGGGCACATATTCTACACAAAATTTCTCTTTTTCTCCTTTCTTCATTTGTAATGTTCACAGATTTGTCAGTCTATATGTTCTAATAGTGAATGATCGGGAAAATAACAAAGGGCGCATTGTGCATGCTTAACCCAGTTACTTCCCCCTACATTTATCTCGATAATGCTAAGTTTAACATTCTTATCCCCTTTGGTACTGTTAATAACCATCAAACACCACTACCGCAACTACTACAACTGTCTCTCATACTTCTTCTACCACTACTATATCTTACTGTAGTAGTTGCAATTTCTGTCATCAAACAACTGCAAATGCTGCTGAGATAATCAATCTTGGCTGTAAATTCTACACTTAATGCTGCTGCCTTTACTGCCAATACTGACATTGCTGTTTGGCTACTCTGGTCAACACTACGACCACAACATATACTGTTATTGCTACTACTAACTACCAATTACTGCTTGCACTTGCTACCTTTGATGTTCTTTATACTTATACCAACACAACTACTAATATTTCAAACAATACTAGTACTAATACTATACCAATACTACTTGAAACACTACTACTAATTCTACTACCAATACTAGTACAAATGCTACTACCAACACTAGTACTAATATTATTACCAACACTATTATTAACACTAATACTACTATCAATACTACTAATAATGCTACTACCAATACTACTACCAACACTACTACTACTACTACTACCAATGCTACTACCAATAATGCAACTAATATTGCTACCCTTACTGCTACGAATGTTACTAACAACACTGCTACCAATAGTACTACCAACACTACTATTAAAACTGCCGAGAACTAAAGTAATCAGAGCCTATACAGATAAATCATTCAATAAAGCATTACTTACAGTGCGTGACTAACAAATTAATGCTGGTCATCTGTGATGGATTAAAGTGTGGTCAAAAATAAGGTGTCTGAAAAAATTATACAAAAGAATCTAATCTTAATTTCTTCAAACATCAAGGATATATCCCGGTATTTAAGAACAGACGAATTAAATGATAATAACTTCGAGATAAGTAGCATAGTTTATTCCATTTAACGGTAACAACTTCCAGATAAGCATTACTGCATGTAACATTTAATGGTAACAACTTCCAGATAAGCAGTACTGCATTTAACATTTAATGGTTGGTTGGTTGGTTGGTTGGTTGAATTTTAACGGCGCACCAGCACTATGAGGCTATTTAGCGCCATACAATAGGTTATATCTTTCATCATTTAAAAGTGGTAAAAGGTTTCCTGTCGACCAGCGATACGAAACCAGACAGTTGAAGGTAAAACGATAAAATGGTAACGGTGATAAATAAATAAAAGTTTCCCGATCAACGGGGAGTGCAAATGGTGTATGACAACGAAAACAGATGAAAGGTAATTAAAATTTAGCGACGGTATATATAACACATAAAACTGTTCAAGGTGATAGCATAAAAGCTATAGCTTATGATAAATATTTACTTCCTTCAGGAAGTCTATAATATAAGAAACGCTAACTGTATCAAAAAGCTCCCTAATGTCATGCACATTGTAATAATGATTACGCGTAGGTTGGAGGTCGAAACACTCCAACATAAAGTGCTTAACGGTGAATGGTTCATTGCAAGATACGCACTCTGGTGGGTCTTCTCCTTTTAGTATGTAGGGGTGGGTTAAATAAGTATGACGAATTTGAATTCTTGCAATGACTACCTCCTCCCTACGGACGGCTCTGTAAGAAGGAGTCCATTCTCCTAGGGTTGGCCTGATGGCATGAAGTTTGTTATTTACGGCATCATTCCATGGTGCCTGCCATTTCTGACGTAAACATTCTTTGACACTTCGTGTAAAATCAGTTGGTTGGTTGGTTGATTGAATTTTAACGGCACACCAGCACTATGAGGCTATTTAGCGCCAAACATAGGTTATATCTTTCATCATTTAAAAGTGGTAAAAGGTTTCCTGTCGACCAGCGATACGAAACCAGACAGTTGAAGGTAAAACGATAAAATGGTAACGGTGATAAATAAAGTTTCCCGATTAACGGGGAGGGCAAATGATGTATGACAACGAAAACAGATGAAAGGTAATTAAAATTTAGCGACGCTATATATAGCACATAAAACTGTTCAAGGTGATAGCATAAAAGCTATAGCTTATGATAATGTTTATTTCCTTCAGGAAGTCTATAACATAAGAAACGCTAACTGTATGAAAGAGCTCCCTAATGTCATGCACATTGTAATAATGATTACGGGTAGGTTGGAGGTAGAAACATTCCAACATAAAGTGCTTAACGGTAAATGGTTCATTGCAAGATATGCACTCTGGTGGGTCTTCTCCTTTTAGTATGTAGGACTGGGTTAAATAAGTATGACCAATTCGAATTCTTGCAATGACTACCTCCTCCCTACGGACGGCTCTGTAGGAAGGAGTCCATTCTCCTAGGGTTGGCTTGATGGCATGAAGTTTGTTATTCACGGCATCATTCCATGATGCCTGCCATTTCTGACGTAAACATTCTTTGATACTACGTTTAAAATCAGTATACGGTGTTTTAAAATCGGGTGGTTCCAGTGATAGGGCCATTTTAGCAGCGCGGTCTGCTTTGTCATTACCTTTAATTCCAATATGGCTGGGTAACCAACACTATACTATATTGTGGGAGGTACTCAGCTCAGTATGTTTGAGGAGAATATTGGCTAATAATGGATTCTCCAGTTTTCTATTATGTAGTGACTGAAGTACTGATAGTGAATCGTAGAAGATGATGCTGTTTAAAATACGCTTGCTTTCAATATATTGCAAGGCAAGGTCTATTGCTCTGATTTCGGCTGAGAAAATTGATGTATCATTTGGCAAGCGAACTTTTGTTGTATGTTTTCCTCTAACGAAGGCTGCAGCAGCCTTTTCCTCATCTTTTGATCCATCAGTATATATTCTTGTATAATTTTCAAATTGGGTGAGGAGTTCATGGTAAGAGGTGTGGGAGATAGAAGGGTTTGTCTCCGATTTTTTTCCATCGTGTAACGTGAAAAGTACTTTTGGTTGTTGAAGTAGCCAGGGAGGTGTTTTGGAGACGGACGTTTTCTGAATTGTTGAAAGATCAATTTTGGTACTGTCACGGCATGATAATATTCTAATGCCAAAGGTAGGTATGACGTTTGGTTTATTGTCATAAAAAGTTTTATATTTGGGTTCAAAAAGAGCCGAAAAAGCAGGGTTCAGAGGGTTTTATCTTAATTTGAGAGCATACTGTGTGGAAAGCATTTCTCTACGTTGTGATAAAGGTGGTTCGTTCGCTTCAACGAGTAGGCTTTCACACGGGGATGTCTTAAATGCTCCCAGAGCAAGTCTTATTCCCTGATGATGAATTGGGTCAAGCATCTTCAAATAGGACTTCCCAGCTGAACCATAGACAACGCAACCATAGTCTAGTTTCGAGCGAATAAATGTTCTGTATAAACTGAGTATGACTTTTCTATCAGCACCCAAGTCAGTGTGCGCTACTACTTTAAGTAAATCTAGAGACTTCAAGCATTTAGCTTTCAAATTCTTCTGGTGTGGAATAAAAGTCAGTTTTCTATCGAAGATAATACCTAAAAATTTTGCTTCCTCAACAACTGGAATAGGTGTTCCGTCCAGCGTGAGTTTAGGTTCATCATGATGTCTTCGTAACTGACCGAAATGCATGCATACATTTTTTGATTTCGAGAATTTGAAACCGTTAGTATTGGCCCAATTTTGAATCTTGTTGATAGTTTGCTGTAGTTGTCTTTCAATTGTATGCATGTGCTTGGATCGGTAACATATTAAAAGGTCGTCAACATATAGGGAGCAATCCACACCAGGAGTCAGACACTTGGTGATGCTATTAATTTTTATGTTGAAAAGCGTCACCGATAAAATACTGCCCTGGGGTACACCCATCTCTTTATTGTGCAAATCAGAGAGGGTGGAGCCCACTCGTACCTTGAATTCCCTGAGAGGAAGTTTGATATGAAAGAGGGCAGTCTGCCTTTTAGACCCAGATCGTGCCGGTCATTTAGTATTCCGTACTTCCACGTTGTGTCATAGACCTTTTCCAAATCAAAGAAAACCGCTACTAAGTGTTCTTTCTTGATGAAAGCGTCGGGAATAAATGTTTCCAGTCTAACCAGATGATCATTGGTACTACGACCATAACGAAAGCCACTTTGGAAAGGAGATATTAAATTGTTGGTTTCCAAATACCATACAAGCCGAGAATTGATCATTCGTTCCATTGTTTTGCATACGCAGCTAGTTAATGATATAGGTCTATAGTTGGTAGGATCTGCGCTATCTTTGCCTGGTTCTGGAAGGTGTTTCAAAAACTGGTAATGTATATCGTCAGGCCCAGCGGATGTATCATGGGCCTTATTCAAAGATTCCATAAGCTCCGACAATGAAAACGGTTGGTTATAACTCTCTGAGTTATTCGATGTGAATTTCAACCGTGTTTTTTCTTTTTGAGTTTTTAATTTTCGGAAAGCTTCTGAATAATTAGGCGATGAGGAATTCTTGGAGAAACAATCAGCAAGTACATTAGCTATTTCATGTTTGGTATTGAAATTGTTGTTATTTAGCTTCACATGTCGGAATGAATTGTATTTTCCCTTTCCATTTATTCTGCGGATCATGTCCCAAACTTTCTTTATTGAGGAACGAGAGTTTAAAGTTGAAACATATTTTTTCCATGATGCTCGTTTACCTTCTTTAATGGTGCGGCGAGCTTTGGCCCGAATAATACGGTACTGAGTTATATTTTCGGGCGTTGGACGATTATTAAATTTTTTCAGTGCTTCTCGGCGTTGTCTAATGGCTTCTTTACATTCTTTAATGAACCATGGTTTTTGGGTTCTTTTACAATTCGGCGAGGACTTAGGAATGGATTCTTCTGCAATCTCAATTAAGACGGATGTAAATTGTCGAATAGGATCATTATTGTTTAGGACGGTATTCCTGTTAAGTCTAGCTGTACAAAGTGTTTCAAATTTGGCCCAGGAAGCTTTCTTTAAATTCCACTGTGGAATCGTGTCATCAGTTTGTAACGTTGGTGTTCTTAAGAGAGATTGGAAAGTGATCACTGCTGTGAAGGTCATCCGCGACCTTTCAATTATAATCCAAAAGTAGTGAAGGAGAAGAAATTGTAAAGTCGATACATGTGTATGTACCAGTTCCTGGGTGCAAGTACGTCGGAGATTTGGTATTAAATAGACACAAGTCGTATCTAGTAATAAAATCTTCAACCTTTTTGCCCCTGTCGCTTATGTAGTCTGATCCCCATAAAATGTTATGGGCATTAAAATCACTGAGTAAAACAAATGGTGCAGGAAGTTGTTGAACGAGCGTGTCTAATTCGTTTGGTAATAAGTTGGTGTTTGGTGGCATTTAAATAGAAGAAAATGTAATCACTCGATGTAGAGTGACACTCACAGGAATGGCTTGCAAATTTGTGTTTAAAGGGATGACGCTATGTGGGGCTCTATTGTTCACAGCAACAGAAACCCCTCCTGAGGCCCTGTCAACGTTCTGAATGTATGTGTTAAAGAAGGAGTAGTTTTTAAGTGTGATGTTGTCCGTATCTTTTAAAAAGGTTTCCTGAAGGCATAGTATTGCAGGATCATATTCGTTTAAAAGCAGAAGAATATCATTGTAATTGGCTCTAAGTCCTCGACAGTTCCTTTACATGATGGTATTCTTCATTATCAAATTAGAATGGAGATTTTAGAGCTAGGTTAGACTTTTCGCGGAGAGAGTCTGTATGATTATTTCTCTGGAGGAAGTACGGGGATGATTTTTTTGTTAGGTTTGGAGCTACTTTGAGAACACGGAGCAGTATCTTCTGCATCCATGCTCTCAATGTCCCCAAACCTGTTGTAGAGTTTGATGGGGTCATCTGACCCCTTTTGTTGCCTATTTGCTTGAGATCTATTTCTATTCTTTGGGGATTTCGGTGGTGGGGTATTATTAAAAGTTGTTTGGGTAGATGCCGTGGTTTTTTGTGCTTGGTAAATGGGGGATGTTAGTGCTTGATGTTGACTCGGGTGCATCTGTCTGCGTTTGAGCGTCCTTCGCTGCCTTGGGATTGTTCTTCACTACAGTGGAGAAGGATGGTCCAGGAAGAGATGTTTTTGCCTGTAAAAGCTTTCTGGCCTCTGGATAAGGAATGTTGGATGTGTATTTAACCCTCTGTATTTCCTTCTCCTGTTTCCAGGTATCACAATCCTTGGACTTGGCGTGGTGCTCCTTTCCACAGCTGACACAATGCGGAGTTGCTCTACACTCAGCTTTCTGGTGAGAGTGATCTCCGCATCGGCCACATATTTGGTTTCCTGAGCAGCGGTCTTTATGATGGCCATATTTTTGACACTTATAGCATCGAAGTTGGTTTGGAATATATACATCAACCTTCAGTTGCAAAAATCCAACTTTGACCACTCTGGGTACTGTTGGCTTGTTGAAGGCGAGTATAATGGTGTTATCGTCCTGCAGATTGTTGTTACGTTTAATACGTATTCTGCGGACTGCAGTGACACCTTCGTTTTTCATTCCTTCAATGATATCTATGTCGCTGACTCCAGCCAAGTCTCGACAGCGATTGACGCCTTTGGACGTATTCAGTGTTATGTGGGCGAACGAAGCCACTGGAATATCAAAGAAAGTTTTCATTTTCCTGAGGTTCTCTGTTTGACCTCGTCGCTCACATTCAACAAGCAGACAGCCCGATTTCAACTTTTTAACACACTTTGGTGTACCAATCAATCCGGTAATTGTCTTTTCTATAACAAACGGAGAAAGTACAGTAAGCGGTTTTGTGGCATCTTTAGACTGTATCACCATGAAGCGTGGAAATGACTCCACACCATATGGTTCGTCATCCGAGTCAGATACTGTTTTTGTACGCTTGAGTTGTTTTTTTTAAAAAAATTTTCCATTTATTGTTTTAGGGATTTCAGCACCCGTGCTCCCCACCCACCATGGAGCCCAACAAGGGGACACTTTTCAAGTGCCAGGGATACACAGGTGTTATACTCAGTCGGTAAAATTACCTCCCGATTGACCCGTTAAGCCACCGCCTTCTAGGAAGTCTTCTAAGACTTAGGAAAGGGAAAGGTAAAGGGATAGAATGTATGAGCAACGGTGGTATCAAGAGAGATACAAGAAGAAAGATAAAGAAAGTAAGCGAGTAAATAAAGACCTCCTAGGGCTCGGCGTGACCAGCCAATTTGTCGAGACCGGGCCCATCCCGACCACCCGTCTAGAAGAAGTAGAGGCCAAAGTAGTGTGTTGTATTGGAAAGCCTCTGCTCAATTACCAGGATCCTTTCCTCCTCCGACACGGGTCGCAACCCACGGCAAACAGGTTGCCTCTACTTAGTCGCCTCTTACGACACGTAGCGAGGCACGTCGGGCCAATTCTACAACCCCGAACCCGCAGGGGGTACATTTAATGGTAACAACTTCCAGACAAGCAGTACTGCATATAACATTTAATGGTAACAACTTCCAGATAAGCAGAAATGCACATGACATTTAATGGTAACAACTTCCAGATAAGCAGTACTGCACATAACATTTAATGGTAACAACTTCCAGATAAGCAGAAATGCACATGACATTAATTGTAACAACTTCCAGACAAGCAGTACTGCATATAACATTTAATGGTAACAACTTCCAGATAAGAAGTACTGCATATAACATTTAAAGTAAAAAGTTTAAGATAAGCAGCACTGAATATTACATTTAACGGTAACAAGTTCCAGATAAGCAGTACTGCACATTACATTTAATGGTAACAGCTTCCAGATAAGCAGTACTGCATATAAAATTTAACGGTAACAACGTCCAGATAAGCAGCACTGCATTTAACATTTAATGATAATATTAAAACTTTATGGTCACAAAGGTAGGTAAAAGAAAAGAAGCAAAACCAGTAAGTTTTATAAAACTTAACGATTGAATTATCAAGGTTGCAAACGACACATGTGAGAAGAATTTACAGTATTATGAAGTAAATGCAAACTAGTCCATCTGAAAGGTACATTAAAGTAGTGAATGAAAGAAAAGTTTATTTCAAATTTTAATATCGTAAATTTACTGGTCCTCCAAGAAAAGTGACGTTGTCAAGATAGCGTTCACCAGAATTCCTTCAAATAATTTATAACACTTCCAGAATAATATTACAGTCCACATTATGAGCATTTTCTATTTCCACTGAGCATCCCAAACAAATGTTTGTTTTTTTCCCCTCTTGAATAATACATAAAACACGTCTGAAGACGTACAACAGGAACACAATATGTGTGAATGACTCCAAAACTCGGAATGGATCTGATTGCTTAAATTTTTATACTCGAGTATTGAGATTGTACTTCGCAATAGACCCCCACGTGACAGCATACACTTTTAAGTTTGCGTCGAATTAAACATACGACCTCGCGCAACCATTGGTAAGTTACAAAATTATTTTCTAAACATTGATTGCTCATCGGTTACTGAGAAACTACACCATAGGCGCCATATAAGTCTTAATGTTAAGATTATTATTAATAATTGTCAACACGTTCCTAAATATTTATTTATCGATCCTATGCAATAGTATACTCTTAACAGATAAAAGTCACGTAGGCCAAACGTAACCAAATATACTCTGAACACATTGCGGCTGGCTATGAATAAGAATTATACAAATTAGATAAAATCATGTACAAAAATCATGTCACAAAAATATAGATATGCATAACAATAATAACTTCGAGATATGCGGCATCAGCTCTGATTACAAGTTGCTTAGAACAGTACAACACGATGATCAGCACTGATAACAAGATGCTTAACACAGTACAACACGATGAAGGAATTTCATATTTCATGTAAGTAAATGCACAGACTTTCTTCACAATACAACTTGAAGACCAAATAAATTTACAATTCCATCTAGAGTTATTAAAATTAAAACAAATCAAGGAGTTTCAAACTATGAAAAGGCTGTAGTATTGTCACCATAGAAATGGCAAAAATGTACTTAAATCTGAAATATTTCATACTTTGAAGGATTGAGGAACCAAAGGAAACCAAAGAACCAATTTTAGGCTGTCGTTATTTTGGCTTGTTCGTAATATCTAACGACACCAAATCCAGCATAATGTCTTCTGTAGCTGCTTTTATTTTATTTTACATGACAGAAATACAACAATATTTAAGACACCTTTATGATGACCCTGACAAGTCCATTTACTTACACAAATTTCAGTTAAATGAAGAAACAAACTGAACCAATTAAAGAGGCCTCGAATAAAGTGTCCTGCAGGTTGTTGTTACGTTTAATACGTATTCCACGGACTGCAGTGACACCTTCGTTTTTCATCCCTTCAATGATATCCGTGTCGCTGACTCCAGCCAATTCACGACAGCGAATCACGCCTTTGGACGAATTGAGTGTTGTGTGAGCGAACCAGGTCACTGGAATGTCGAAAAAAATTTTCATTTTCTTGAGGTTTTCTGTTTGACCTCGTCGCTCACACTCGACAAGTTGGCAGCCCGATTTCAACTTTTTAACACCTTTTGGTGTACCAATTAATCCCATAATTGTTTTTTCAATAACAAACGGAAAGAGTACATTAAGCGGTTTTGTGGCATCTTTAGACTGTATAACCATGAAGCGTGGAAATGAATCCACACCACATGGTTCGTCATCCGAGTCAGATACTGTTTTGGTACGCTTCAGTTGATATTTTTTGGAGTTTTCCATTTTTTTTTTTTTTTTAAGGACTTCAGCACCCGTGCTCCCCACCCACCATGGAGCCCAACAAGGGGACACTTTTCAAGTGTCAGGGATACACGGGTGTTATACTCAGTCGGTAAAATTACCTCCCGATTGACCCGTTAAGCCACCGCCTTCTCGGAAGTCTTCCAAGACTTGGGAAAGTGAAAGTTAAAGGGATAGAATGTATGGGCAACGGTGGTATCAAGAGAGATACAAGGAGAAAGATAATGAAAGTAAGCGAGTAAATAAAGACCTCCTAGGGCTCGGCGTGACCAGCCAATTTGTCGAGACCGGGCCCATCCCGACCACCCGTCTAGAAGAAGTAGAGGCCAAAGTAGTGTGTTGCATTGGAAAGCCTCTGCTCAACTACCAGGATCCTTTCCTCCCCTGACACGGGTCGCAACCCACGGCAAACAGGTTGCCTCTACTTAGTCGTCTCTTACGACACGTAGCGAGGCACGTCGGGCCAATTCTACAACCCCGAACCCGCAGGGGGGATGAAAATTATTATTATTATTATTATCATTATTATTATTATTATTATTATTATTTGAAGAAGCAAGTTTAGGATTGGAAACAAGAGGTTTCGGATCTAAATAGTGTGCATAGATTCTACTTGAACCTAGAGTCCCACGATATACCTCACGTAATTCAGGAAGAAGAGGCAACAGTCGAAGATGTCCGTCTAACGGAAGATTATACGATTGGATGTAAGTTTCACATGAAAGATGTTACTAGATCAGCATTGGTGGTACTGGAATTCTTCTTCTGGTGAGCCTTTGACATGATCAGGCTGAGAGATTATGATCTGACTGACTGTCCATGAGACATTTCGAAATCTTGTTTATCGGTTTCTACATATGTCGCTGAGGAACAAAAGGAGGAACGGAAAGTTTTATTATGCATTTCACACACTCTGGAGTATGTGGTAAAGTCTGAGAAACAAAAAGCCTTTAATGGACAGCAGAGATTACAGAAGGTTACCTTGATATAGGTAATGATTTTGGTATTCCTAAGAAGTATGAGATTTTGTTTCACAAGGAACTTTTCCTCATAATTCTGAAGGTCAAAGTAAACATGGTCACTTAAGCTAAACGTTAAAGCGCAGTATTAGTAATATACACAGTTCAACAGTCAAGAAGTTATTGACAAACATGCACGAGAATCTAACTACTAAATATATCAACCAACTTTCAAGTTTTGATTTAATTCCAGTAAATGGCTCATTAGCTATTTGCTTCACTGAAACCAGAATGATCGCATAAACTTTCTGCCACAGTAGTTATATGATGAAGAGGAGCAGTCAGGGTGTTTCAAACTCGTAACATGCATATTTCGAACTAGAACATTATTATTATTATTATTATTATTATTATTATTATTATAGATGGTGATGCTGAGGATGAAGATCTACACGAGATTCTTTTTGTGAATCAACGGAATTCGTCAGACAAATGAAATCCAGAGGAAACAACGCTAAAGAAAAGCCAGAGATCACCTACGGCAAACAAAGTCGAATTACTTGTTGTAGTGAACCCTGCCGTCTGGCAAAAGTATGTGTGATTTGGATTTTTAACGTAGATTTAACAATTTTCCAAGCATATTGCTACGATATCTGCAGTGTGTCTGTTTATTGTGATGTCTAGGACTAGGGTATCGTGCCGCAGACACGTAGCATTGTGACCCCCCCCCCCCCCGGCACATTATCCTGACACCAGGCCAACCAGTCCTAACACTAACCGGGTAAGGCTGAGCATCAAGCGCCATTTTAATAAGTCTTTGGTATGACTCGGCCGGGGTTCAAACCCGCGACCTCTTGCATCCGAGGCGGACGCTCTAACCACATAGGCCACCGAAGCGGTATGCCAAAAGTATTTAATCGCTGTTTCCTTCTTTGTCATTCGTTGATTTCCTGGTCTTCTACTGATTGGAGCAGTAAACCAAATGAAATTTAAAGACGCACCAGATCAAACGATTGAAAATGATCTTTTGAAGTGCTACACAATAGTGTTTAAGCTGTTGAAATTATAAATAAAATGAGTTGACATTTAATCGCAAAGTGCTCCATTTATGATATACAAAACGTCAACATTTAGTAATACAGGAATTTGTGCCTTTCATTATGTCTAGCTAGATCATCGGTAACATTAGCACCAAAGTAAATGAGGACATAAATTGTGCAGAAAATTTAACCCACGGACAATATGATGTTCTTGAAGTCGGCGTCATACTGTCTCGTGATTAAAAAGTGAGGTCATTGCACACTTGAACTGTATAATAGTGACTATTATATAAACGTGCAGAGACAAAACCAACTATTGTATTGTGTAGTATCGTATCTCGATATCACATAAATGTATATTTTATATGACCTGAGCATTTGAATTCCAATGTCATGCGTATTTTAACGATTGATGATAATGAGAAAGGAAGCTACGCAGAAATTCACATTCTGTCTCTTATCTTGTTTTATGTGATACGAGGATACACACTGCGTATTTAACTACTTTGACGTATCTGCTGACTGACACACTGATTAAGCGATTGAATCATTTTTTGGTATACCACCATGTGTAAGCCTGCTTTATTGCCAAGACAATGAGTGCAACGTGTCTTGCCCAGTCATAAAGCAGCAGCCGAGCTGAATTGGTCCGTTACAAATTTCGTAACCTCATTTTAACCATACCCAGCAGTATGCCCTCCTCTTGATGTAGCTTCCTTCATGGTATAAGTTGCGATTAATAGACTAATGTAGGCAATCGATTCGCTCATGGACGCCTGCGGTTATGATGTTTGTAGTAAAGAGGGTCCTGACATTTTTGAAAGGGGACGATTTATATAAAACATATGACTATTTATATTTTAAACATTTTCACCTTTTGTGTTTATGTCTGTTTTGTGATTCTTTTTGAAAATACTTACTAGTCCCTACTATGCCGTTACGTCCTGTACATAAATATTGATTGTACGTTAATTCTTGGTAACAAAAAATGTGTCATACGTATGGAATAAGAGAAAATTTCTATTTTTGTCGAAAATTGTCAAATGAAGTTGAAAGAAATCCTTTCCACATAAATTGAAAACATTTTCAAAAAGGCAAAATCATAATACACAATTCTTTCCTAGACCAAACAAAATCCTAAAATGTTTGCATTTGCAGGTTTTATGATCTTGAGAAGAACAACACCCAGAACGCCATGAACCTAGTGAGAGAATACGTCTCACAAGTTATTAATGGGGCAAGTATTTCTTGCTGCAAATTGATTTTATTATATTACGGTTTATGACAGTCATGACTATTCATTTTTCTATATACGTGTTGCGCAGTTTTCCACGTATTTATATCTAATGAAAAGACGAAATAATTTCGTGTGAATATATGTATTCTACACACAGCTTTTCGTTGTTTCTGATTTGTTAAGGACTGTTCGCACGTAATTAAGGACATATATATTTACGACTCTATGGTATTCAACAATGTAACATTAATAAACGAAACCAACAAGTTTAGTACAATTAACAAATCAATAATTTTATTTCTTTAGACTACAAAATGAAAATTTATGAACTTTCAGTTTTGTAAATTATATCCTAATTAATCTTAATTGTTTTATGGTAGGTCAAAAATATAAAATATTCCGAATGAATTCCAATAATCTTTAATGTGTTGATGTACTAGTCGTCTGGAATGAGCTAATGTACCAAGACTCTTCATTTGTCACAATGAAATTATCCAAATTGTCTTTAAACGGACGACGAACAGTGCAAAACTAGTATCTAACTAGCCTGAGCGCCATCAACTCTTAATGACTCTTTTTCAAAGGCATATAGAAAACACAGACAAAACAAACAAATAAAACACACAAACCGTTGTGTTTGCAAAACTCTACATGGCTGTTTCTACATGAATTAAAATTTTAAATGTATTATGTCTCAACCAGCCTATATCAAGTTGTTGCAGATACTGAAAAATATTTGTATTAACCTAGGAATCGATGACCCACAGCGACATCTGTTACTTTGTGTACATTTATGTAAGCGCAAATTATGTCCCGGATATTTCATTCTTATAGTAGTAATTGAAGACTACTAAGAAAATTTAGAAAAGTTGTAAAGTTTTGAAAAGAAAATGTGTCGGCTGCAAAGGATAATTCCACTTGTGCATGGCTGTTTTTTTTTCTTTCTAGTCTTCTTGGTTTAAACCGCTTGGTTTCAATGTTCTAAGGCGGCGTATCCAGTAAGATTCCTTTTCCTTCCTGGTTTCGGAACTCCATTTGGGGTTGTTAGCAATTGTGATAAGTGTTATATCACTGAAAGTGTGGCTAGGGGAGGAGAAGTGTTCTGCGACCGGGCTTCTGTACAGCTTCTTTGTAATCCAATCATATCTATGAAGGTTGATCCTTTGTGTAGCTTTTCAGTTTCTCCGGGATACTGAAGGCTACATATCTTACATGTGATGAGATTAATTACATTCTCTGTTTTGCACGTTTTGTTTGGACCATGTATGTTTAGTTTTTCTCTAGTCACTGTGCTAGTAAATGTCCTGGTCTCTATCATATGTTGACAGGTTTTGCATCTTTTATCGCCACAGGGGCCAGATTGACTAGGGTGGTCTTGACTAGTGATTGGCGTTACCTTAGCCCTGACTAGGATGTCTTTGAGGTATTTTGGTCTCCGGTAGGCTACTACAGGTTTGTTCGGAAGGATTAGCTTTAGTACGTCCGACGATCCTATGATGGGCCAGTGTTTCGCGATGATTTTACCTACTTTGGGGTTGTCTGGATGGTAGGTCAGGATAAATGGTATCCTATCAGCCTTTTCAGGATGACTTCATATCAAAGCCAAACAACTTCTATCCTTTAATAAAATTCACGGCAGAAATTTCCAATTCAAACCACGTTTTCCTGGACACAACAACCAGACTGGTGGAAAACAAACTACATACAGTCATCTAGTTGAAACCAACCGACAAACACCAGTGTCTCCTCCCAACCAGCTGTCATCCAAAACACTGCATTAGGAACATTCCATATAGCCAGGCACTGAGGATACGCAGAATTTGCTCCGACGATGAAACATTCTAGAAAGGTCTGAAGAGCTATCTAAACATTTAATTAACCGAGGCTACGACAAAAACCTGATTGCGGAGGCAACCCAAAGGGCTAAACAAACAAACCGCGATGACCTACTAAATATGGAAAGAAGGAAAAGACTGATAGGATACCATTTATCCTGACCTACCATCCAGACAACCCCAAAGTAGGTAAAATCATCGCGAAACACTGGTCCATCGTGGAATCATCGGACGTACTAAAGCTAATCCTTCCGAACAAACCTGTAGTAACCTACCGGGGACCAAAAAACCTCAAGGACATCAGCAGCGAATTTGACGCATAACTCCAAGGCGTGTTTCTCACATTATATACATGTGAATTGTCAGAATATACCTTTTACATAAGTGAAATTTTACCAATTTGAACCAATAACACATACCATTTCGTCATTCAGAGAAACACTCTGATACTGAAGACTTTTCACTTTCGTATTACTTTCATGGTCTCTCGATGGATATAATAACCTTCACATATATACTGACAGCACGGTCCCTCTCAAAGCTTAAAAAGGACTAAAGGTGGGTGAATGAGGAAATAAAAATTATCTTCGTAATGATCACAATTGGATCCAGTATTGATCTGATGACTGATAGATGATTGATATCTTTGAATAAACCCTTACTTCATTCTGAATTAGCATTATATAATTATTTCAAGTTTTTTACATAGAATAAAACTCCACTTCGCATTCTTCAGTCAGTTATATTCTCTTATTCACCAGGTACAAGCTGGGCAACTCTACAGCTAATGCATGTGTGTATGCGTGTCTGTGTGTGTGTGTGTGTGTGTGTATGTGAGAGAGAGAGAGAGAGAGAGAGAGAGAGAGAGAGAGAGAGTATCAGTGTCTGTGTATCAACGCCGTTAAAGATAACTAAAAAATTACAGATATCTCTAATCACTTTGGGGATCTGAACATATCGACACCTGTGTTTTTATGTTGCCTCATGAAAATATTCTGACCGGATTTGTTTGTTTGTCAAGCATGTTATCGTCGTAAACCGCAAGACTATTAATACTACCATCAAGATTATCGATGGACGGTACATCATCGATGTCGGTGATAAATTCAACAACACCTGTATCAGACGACAAGGAATATGTTGCAGCTTCATTGAATTCTTTGATGACATCATAATATCACTGGGCGTCTGCGGATGGCTCTACTACATAAAATTTGTCCCATTTGAGCCATCTCATTATCAGGTTGAGCAAAAACTGAGTTTTACCACATCCAGACTGACAAATGATAATCTCTCGAAAACAACTTGGTAACGCCAGATGATGTTGAAGGGAGCTTATTCGTGTGTCACTTTCATATTGTAGGAATATGTGTTATTTATAATCATGAATCTCTATTGTGTTCGATGGAAGGCGGTCACGGACAACGACAAGGAAAAACAGGCGAGCACTTACAGGCAAGTGTGCAAATACGGCATAATATAAGATTGTGACTATGCCTCCAGGTGGTGATACTTCTGTGGCGCTCGGGAGATTACTAGTAACACCATGGGCTATGTACCCAGGGGAAAAATGTCTTCCGGGATATAATTACTATCATCCTGGAATCCGACTTAATATCGGACTTGACGGAATAAATTAACCAGAACCGGGCGAATTTCCAGTAAATGCGATTGATCAAGCGTGCCACACCCATGAAGTGGCATATAAAAATAAAGATTGCAGCAACGACATATCGCTGTTGTCAAGTTCATTCACACGCTGAAGTCGATAAAAAAAATAAAAACACGCTAGAATCGCGCGTCAACTAGTCGATAAGATCGTGTATGAGTGGTAAGTTAGCCGTGGGCGCAAGCCATTAATTGTCCGATAATTATAATAATGCAGTCGATTTATTAAAGTGGAAGAGGATCTTGGAAAGGTACAGCAGCGATTATCAAACTCGCCGATGCGGCAGGGCTCTCGCGTGGTTACCGCAGACTGGTTGTCCCGACAGGCAATATGGTAAATTTATCTACCGCCGCCTAAAACGATTAAACATGGACGGTTTGATGTCAGCACTCCCAACGAAGATCATCAGGAACATATCTTGATTTTTCCAGATGACACTATCACTAGCACATCACGCAAACGGCAGACTCGTACATACAAATACGCATTGACGGCCGTCGATGTTGGAAGTATATACAAGGAAGCGGAACCGCTATCGACTAAAACAGCATCTGAAAAGCCGCCATTAAACTAGTTTACTCACTTGGACCATCTGGCAGCCTGCACTGGCCACGATTGCTGAAGATTGATTCTGGCAGAGAATTTATTGGCGCGGTATCATAGCTGATGCAACAACATCACGCTGAAATCAGACAGGGACACACCGCCATACATCTTGATCAGGCAATCGGTGAACGATTTCATCTGACTCCTGCGGAGCACTGGTCTATAATGTTTTAGAAGTCGTCTGCTTCAGAGATAAATTGTACTATTTATTATGGATTTTGATATGGTGAATTCAAATATGACAATTAAAACAACTGATTTGCTAATGTTTCTAAGATATTTAACTGTTTAGATTTTATGTCGATGTATATTGTCTAGATAGTAGAGTTTTAATCATAAATTGTAAATCTAGGTCTTTTTATGTCTTTATGGTTGCTTTATACGATAATATTTCACCTGTCCTGTTATGCAACACTTTATAAAACAGCACAAGGCTTATATAAACAAAATTTATTATGAAACAAAAGGCAAAAAACTGTTATGTATATATAAGTACATAATATGGTCCTTATTCAGTGTCTACTCGGCGTTTCTTGGCTTGTGTCTTGTATTCATTAAATAGAGTATCATTTGTCACTGTCCAGCAATAGTCTGTAAGCATTGATGGGCTCTATTTGCCCTGATATCCTTTCTCCATTGTTACCATATTCTGGTGAAACTGCTCACCGTGCTCGTTTCTTCCTGCTCCAGAGTTCGGTCGAAGACAATCTAGGTGAGAATGGAAAAAATGTATCTTTGGTGACATGTTGCAACCAAGGCTTTTGTATGATCGGAGGATTTCCACCAACACCCTGTAGTTATCTCCTTGTTGTTTCCGAGAACATTAGTTGCCACTAACTGGAAGGCTTTCCATGCCGTCTTTTCCAGTGCACGGTCAAATGCATCATCTCGAAGAAGTTCACAAATCTGGGGACCATCACAAACACTTTCCTTTATCTTAGCTTCACTTAACATTGGAAATTTTCCACTGAAGTACTTGAAAGCTTCTTGTGCTTTGTCCATGGCCTTGACAAAGTTCTTCATCAGACCCAGCTTGATGTGCAAGGGTAGTAACAAAATGTTCCTTAATTCCCAGGCTCCAATGACTGTCGGAGTGGCCAATCTCTCCTATTATAGTGAGAATCTACTACTATCCCATTAGCAGAGAAAACAGCAGTACTCTGTCTATCCAGTCTGCAGACCAAAGCAAGGAAAAGACGGCATGGAAAGCCTTTTACACTGAGGTAATAAGTTTAGTTTTTGATAAACCCTTGGCTGTATAATTACTCAAAAACTGTACATGTACATGCAGGTCTGTGCTTAATTCTTGTTCATAAACTGTTTAAATTTTTGTGTCAAAAATGGACATCAACAACACCAGCAAAATACTGAACAATGGTAAAGATATAGGTCCAGATGAAATACTTGCAGAACCACTCAAATCGGTTAACACATCTACAGACATACTGTACAGCTTTTAGGAAGGATATGAGAAACAGAGGAAATACTGAAAGAACTGAAAGAAAGTGTTATTATTAAAATACTAAACGAAAAACAATCTTAGTGAATGTAACAACTCCCGGGAATATGGTTTCTCCCCACGTTAGTAAAGGATAATAGAGTGGATTACAACTGGAGCGAGATTGAGATGTCAGAAGACAACGTGAAATGGAAAGGAGTCGTCAGTGGCCTATGCTAAACACGAGGTCGAAAGGCTCAATAATAATAATAATAATAATAATAATAATAATTTAAATATAGTATCCTCTCTTTGAGTCCTTTACATAGCGTTTAAATTGTTAGGTAAAAATCTGTTTACAAAGAAAAATGAAAGGAAGACAGATTAAAGGCAAATAATGTGGAAATATTTACAATTACGACCAGACATTCGCACATTCCCTATCACTATGGATAGAGATTTACAAGGTGAAGAGTCAATGCGGAAAGTCTCTATCCTGCATAGCACGTGACTTGCATCCTGACTGGGGATTATTTTGACTTTCTACATAACGACAATCAATAGAAAATTTTAAATATAGTGTATACGCGTTTTAAATGAATGCATATTTTTATAGTTATAATTACTAGACTCTTTCGAGGCCGTTAGGGAATTTTCAATTCTTGCCAAATATAATATATTAGTAATTATATAGTACTACAATAGTGGTCCCCAACGCGGTGCCAGAGGGGGACCTTTTTGGGTGTCCGTTTTGTAGGCTGCTAAATTTAGTAATCAAAATTATTCGTTTTTCAGAAGAAGGTTATCATCCATAATGAAGGCCGTAATGTGAGTAGGGAACGTACAATAATAAACTCGCACGATACGTCAACGCTATGCGTACGCAAAGGTATATAAAGTTTTTTTGTAAGTAGTAGTGGTCGGTGCCCGCCACTATCTCATAAACTCTCAAATGTGAACGTAGGCACAAAAACGTTGGGGACCATTCGTCTAGAACATCCATTTGGCATCTTCTTATTTTAAATTTCTAATTGTGATTTTTTTGTGGAACCAAATACAATGATTTTGATTCTCTATATTCACTGTATCTACTAAACATATCAAAAGTATACTAAATGCCACCATGATTATCTGCGACAAGTATTTTGTCATCAGCGTATAAAATCGACATAACATTTAACACATTTACAAAGTCAGTTCATTTCTAGGGTACAGCACATTAATAATAAGAATACCAATAATGGAAGTAATTTTTTCTCTTTCCTTACATATTTTTCACGTGTGAAAAAAAAATCAGCATTTACACAGACACATGACTTAATAGCATTATTTAAAACTAATGCAATATTAAGGTACTTTCTCTGATGCCTATCCAGTATAGTTTATACCACGATCCGACTCTCCATACAATATACAGGACACTTTTAAAAGCAATAAAAGTCTTCTGCAATGTTTATTATATTCAGGAAGGCTGTAAAAATGAAACATATTAGCTGTTGTTGAGTCCAGCTTGAATACATTGTCATCAAGAAATTTAGACGATCTTAAATATAATTGATCGGTAAAATCTTTATCAACGCAGCTAAATAAAATAATAGGTCTCTAATTTGACATACTAGTATTGATTTTTTTTACCTTTCTTTCATAAAATGGCACAATAACACTTTTAATCCATCCATCCAGTTCTAAGCTAGTATTCAGGATTATCGTACAAAGTTTTAATATATTATCAATCGGACTTGCTTTAATATCATTTTTAGATTGTTAACAAGTTTGATTTTTCTTCAGTTGTATTTGGGTCATTCAGACAAGTCTTGTCGACAATGTCCGCCGCTTACACCCTTTCTGGGATTACTCGATCGTCACTATCTGTATTCACCGAGTTTATTTCTATTACATAGTCAAAACAGTCGAGCTATACGATACTTTGAACCGGTCTTTTCTTGCCGTATTCCAGTATTTGGTCGATGGCCTGTTTTATGTAAGGTTGCACTAGAGAAAGTGGGGTGTATGCATATATAAATCAATGTTAGATTGGTTTGAGATTGTCTTTGACATTTATACCTGCAGGAGGACAAAAATGCCAGTTTATGATGGAGGTGGATGTCCCTATAAATTCTAAGTACGCATTTCAATTACTTTTATGCGTGTATTTTCCAATATTATATGCTGTATATTGGATCAATCTATTTGCATTTTCTATTTGCTATATTGTAGTGGAAATCTCACTTGGCTACACTACCACGAGTCTCGCTATCTCTTGTTCCTTGGGATAGGTCTTTATAGTTGGAGTGATACCCCGTTGTATCTCTCTGAGGACTGGCGCTCCAGAGTGTGACAGATTTCCACGACAGCGGGATACCGTCGTACTTCTGGCTTTTTGTCGCCGCCTGGTCACCAACCACATCGTCAAATGCACTGTCTTGACGGTAGACTGGGTTGTCGACCAAGTCGTCGATTGGATCGTGCTTCTGGGTCGCCGACTGGGTCGACTAGGTCGTTATTCTGGGTCGTCCACTTTTTGGCTCAGGAGTCAACTGTTGTGGTCGCTGTCGTCACTCGCTCAAGATCGACAGAGACGAACAGGGCGAGATGATAAGAGGATGGATCTTCAGTTACGATGTATATCCTTGTAAGGTCGTGATTCCAAGATGATCTTGCTTCTTAATGAGCCTTGTAGCGCCTGTATTGTGGTCGAAGAATTATTTAGTCTCTACTCTTTATCGATTTCTCGGTCAGGCCCTTTACCTATTCGGCGAACTACGACCATATGTGCTTGCTCCGGCTGGGTGGTTATACTGCTTCACTTGAAAGGCACGTTTTCACACAAATCTGCTTTATAACACACCACCATTGCAACTACAGATGGCCCGCGGGATCACGTGACCAAACCTCAGTCGCCAGATTATGCTACATGGAATCAGAACGTAATTAATTTCACTATATATTCTCTACATTTATTTCTCACTACTGAACTTTCCTTTGTTTCCAATGATAATAAATCATATATTACTCTAAAGTACCTTCAAAGATGAACTCACAGTAAAGTCCTTTTTATGGGTTCACTGGAATTTATTTGAGCGGCTGGACTGTAAATAAAGCAATGTTCAATGGAACACAGATTTCCCTTCCGGGTCCTCACCAAGGCCTTATTACTCACTGTGCACTATCGCCGAAACACATACAGACAACCACACCACAAGCTCATATTCTAAAGAATTAGCAATTATCTTTAAATCCATACCAAGAATGCCTAAATCTACTCTTGTATCTCCACCAAAGGATACAGGACAAAATGTTCTAAATATAGACTGGACTAAGCCGAAACTAATAATTGTAATCTGATTCCTGTCAGGCCCAATTATTTATGACCAATTTTAGTCAAACTTTTATATTTGCATAAAACATGACATGTGAGTGCTGTCAGAAAGTGTATTGTGCTCGAGTTCCACAGCGTGCAAGTTTTGGCCCAAGTGTTCTTGAGAAACCAAAACTAAATTTGCCCTATCTTAATAATTACAGGAATTTTTCAATGCAGTAAATATTAAATTTCAATACAAGATGAGGCCTGTCTGAAATTATCTAGAAACTGAAAACATTGATAAATTAAATGCTAATGGAAATTTAAATAAACGTTTAAATTTAGAAAATTAAATTTTAATTAAAAATTACATTTTCATACAAGTTTTATAATTCAAACTGACAAGGTTTTGACAGCAAAGTTGACTAATGAATAATATTTCAAACACATGGTAGTTTGGGTCTGTACAAGGGATAGCATTTTTCCAAGGGGTAGTGAAGCAAGATTGCTCACAGTGATGTTTGCAGCAAATTGGAATATGCCTGTTTAAATGCATATAGGTGTACACACTAAAGAAACAATGACCAGTACTATGATCCACATTTATGGTATCAGGTACTCAGGCAGTTGTTATTATAAATAAAAGCGCTCTCAAATTTATCATTTTCATGGGACCAGTACCATATTTTATAGCAAACATGCATTCCATTTCAATGTTGATAACCGATGAAGACGACAATATTCTAGGAAATTGCAGTTCCAGGGAGTCTCTGCCTTATTGAACAATGGTGCTGATCTCTCTCATGAAGACCTAAGCCATGCCTTGGAGGTGCGATATATCAGTGTGTTAATATGAACTAATCTTGGTCACTTATGGCAGGTACATTGCATATGTCCTTATGAAACCTTGCTCTCACCACCTGACTACTGGAGAGCTTCCAAACTAATCCAACTCTTCTATCTTGTTCCTGATATCGACTATACCTGAAAAGATATAACATGTTTCACTTAATTTTAGAATAAGGATGTAGGTAAATGAGGATGTAGGTAAATGAGGTTAAAATGTGTTAAACTTAAGAGTGACATTGAGAAATGTGAAGCAATGGGCATGTATTAACGTGATACATTCATCCAAAAAAGATGAAGTTTCTAGACATATATTTAGCCATTTACAAGGTAAACAAATAATTACGTACAAAAGGTGTGATAAAGTTTAAGGCAATGCGGGGAGGGTGAGGTCTGGTCATTGGTCCAAATATTAGTAGATACCAGTATACAGGAAAGTTCTGTGAGAATGTGCTTAATTAACAGATACTAATATAAGCAATCTTATTCATGATGGAAATAACGCTTTGGGATTTTACAAATGAATACAGCCAAATGTGGCCTCGCAGGTAAAACTATGCATACCACTTATTCCTATAGCATCAACTAAATGTTAAATTCTGATAATCAAAACTTGGAAACAATGATGGACATTTGGACATGTGGGACATGTACCATGGAATTATTTAGATCAAATGTGCGAACATAATTCAAATGATCAGTTTGAACGTTTTTGGTGTATTTTTAAGAGTGTCGGTTAACAATTATTAAGCTGAATGGTTCATTGGAATGTGATATCAGCCGAAGCTATAATACAGCACTCTATCAAACTACTAAATTAAAATAAACATATTCGTGATGAAAATAAACATTTTGGGATATTTAAAAAGCACACATTCAGATATGTGCCATACAGATAAACTATAGGGATAGTCCTATATGATGCAAACTTCTGATCTCATACATCCTAAAATATATGGATATTTGCTCATGTATGATATGTAACCATGTACAAAGTTAAATTCCAATAATCTGTTCCAATATTTATAAAATTTTAATGCAATACACTTGGGTTACAAAAGACACAACTTCATTTCGCCCTTCCTTATGATTCGTGTATCAGCGGATTACTTATTTCATCCATACAACACTAGTAGATTAAATAAAATCGAGACAGGTCTGCAAAGGTGACTTCTATTTTACCTTGTGTGAACTGTATATGATGGATACTGTGCCATATCGTCAGTGCCTAATTATGAAAACGTTATCTCAATGACCTTTGACCTGCGCGGAGATGTTAGATTACTGCAATCAGCACCCTTAGCTTATATGATGATGTGTTCGATCTTCATGCAATTAAAATCTGGGTATTTATACAAGAAGAATATCATATACGCTCTTCTACAAAGCGAGGAAGTTCATATTTTTTCCTTTTTCAAAATAAAGTTTCTCTATCAATCGTTTATAAATAATTAACAATGTGTGAATTAGTAACCAAGAATATGTAAGTTCTTCAGATCAGGATCCAAATTTCGTTTCTAAAGTATTGTGTTTTTAATGTTTACCTTTTAGATTAATATCAAATTCCGTAAAGAAAATATGAAATTTAACAAAATATAAAGGAATTTTATTAATTTTAGAAGATAATGGACCATTTTGTTTCTGTTTTCTTTACAATGCTAAAGTAAGACAAACTAACTACCACACACTCAAAAAAGTAATAATGCATCATACGTTAGTTTTAATTTTAAGATACATTTACTTTTCTAGGTTTTGTTTTTCTTGTGCAAGTTTGTCAAGAAATAAGGTTGTTGCAGTGCCAAAACCATGGAGGATGTTACCTATAAGGTATCATGTTTTAGCTATAAAACAAAAATCAGAAAATGGAAGAAAGGATAGAGTCTGCACAAGCAATTTATTCGCAATATTTCTGCAATCTCTCTATTAGCCAATTAGGATCGGAACTGTGGCAATCTCTGAGAAAAACTAATTCAAATCCTTTTGTTTTTATCGAACTGTTATATTCCATCGAGAGGGAATGGAACTTACCTGTAGTTTTACAGGCAAAGCACGCTTATTTTTCATCAGGTTAAATTTTACGCTAAAGATATTAGTAGGGGTTATTTGTTTCTTTCTTCAAAAAAGTAGCTAATGTGAACGAAAGAGTTAAAATATTATTTCACATGTACATTGTAAAATGGACTTTTGTATACCTTCACCAGTGATACGTATTTCATTTTGTAGATAATTTTGATACTTTTTGAGTAACTGAAAGACTGAGTCGGAGTTTGGAAGCAATGTCTCATCAGTTAGCGTTCCAGTCACGCTACCGAAAGGTAGCGGATTAGAACCCTGACAGCGGATCAGCCTTAGTCCGGAACACGGAAATCACTTGTGCAAGACATTTTACCACAATTGCATCTGCAGTAAATAACCAAATTTTGCTGCTTTTGCTTAATATTCGTAGATTTTCTGACTAAATGTTCTATTAGAGAATGATCGGAGAAATAACCAAGAGCTCATTATACATTCTAAGCCCAGTTACTTCTATAGTGATCAAATAACAAAGGAATCATGATGCATTCTAAACCCAGTTATTTCCCTTTCGCCAATATCACGCTGACGGTAATGTTTTCACTATTTCTTCTTATTTCCTTTGGTACTGCCAGTAGCCACGGGACACAACTACCACCAACACTACTACTGCTTGTTCTTGTTCTATCTCTACTAGAACTACTACTTCTGCTACAATTACTATTACTTCTGCGACTACTACTACTACTACTACTACTACTACTACTACTACTACTACTACTACTACTACTACTACTGTTGTTACTACTGTAGATCATTGTTGCTGCTGTCAGAATCAATGTTTTTTCTTTTATAAATTCTACACTTTCTGCTGCTAACTTAGCTGCCAATACTGACATTGTCTTTTAGCTGCTGTTGCCAACACTACCACCTCAACTTCGACTGCTATTGCTATTATTACTAACTACCTAATACAACATCTACTTACAAGTGCTACTTTTGATCTCTAAATACTACTACCAATACTACTAATACTAATATCAAAACTGCTACCAACACTACTACCATTAGCACTACTAATACTACTACCGATACTACTACTACTACTACTACTACTACTATCAACACTACTACCAATACTACTAATACTACAACCAACATTATTACTAATATTATTATTAATGCTACTACGAATACTACTACCAATACTTCTACAAATAGTACTGCCAACACTACTACCAATACTACTATTAATACTACTACCAACAATATTACCAACACTACTACTAATACTACTACAACCAATACTACTACAACGCTACTTCAAATAGTACTGTTATCAATACTACAAATACTACTACCAACGCTACTACTAATACTACTACCAATACTACTAACATCCTACTACTAATTCTACTGAGAAATATAGTAATTGGATGGGAAAATAGTTAATGCATGCAGTAAAAGCATTATCTGCAGAATGTGACTAACAAATTAATGCTGGATTGAAATTGTACCCCTACTCTTTAGAGACTTTAGAGAGTGGGGGGGGGGAGATATTGTGATACTCTATGTCTAATCGTCACTGCATCTCCGTATTGAAACAATCTTGACTAACTTATATTCTTATGAAGTGCATTTGCACAGATCAATAATAATTTATAATCTCCTTTTATTGTTTGCATTCCACTCATGTTGGAAAGTTGTACCTCTGTTTCCAATGCAAATAATATTAACTGAAGTAAATTTTTTTTTTTTATATATGACCCTTATACAAAAGAAAAGTGATATAATACAATACGTAAATCATAAATAAAAAATGATTTCTTTAAATATTCATCCTCTGGGAACAGAGTTTTGAAGCCCAGTGCGTACGTGATAGGATTGTAAACTGTTTTCACTTACCTTCTATTCTGAGAGAGAAATAGGCAATTGTATCCATTTTTCTCCAGGATTAAGTTAATACTCATGTAAGTTCATAATTTTTTGTCACCAATTTGATGAAACTGCTTATCATTAATGCTGAATCTTTGTATAATTTATTGTGAAATAATTGCTATTTTTTCGTGTGTGTGTGTGTGTGCGTGCGTGTGTGTGTGTGTGTGTGTGTGTGTGGATAATTTGCATGTTTTCGCTATTAAATGCTTATTCAAAGTGAGTTTAGTTTAATTCACGGGTATAACATGAAACCATCAATGTTGGTATCTAGCGATAAATGCTTATATTTGCACCTTTCGACTGGATCAAAGAGAGGTCCAGCACAGGTGTGTTTCGGCTGGATCAAAGTGAGGTCAAAGATAGGTGTGGTTCGATTGGATGAAAGTGTGGTCAAAGATAGGTGTTTTTCCATTGGATCAAAGTGTGGTCAATGATAGATGTGTTTCGACCGTATCAAAGTGTGGTCAAAGATAGATGTGTTGAAAAATAACATTCAAGAGAATAAAACTGTTTCTTCAAACCTAAATTGATATATCCCGGTATTTAAGAAGAGACGCACATTTACATATCAAATGTAATGATAATAACCTCGAGGTAAGGGATATCAGCTCCGATAATAAGATGCTTAAAACAGTACAGCACGATTAAGGAATAAATTCGATGTTTCAAAAATTGCATTAGTTTATTTGGACAATAAAACTTGAAGAAAAGGGAAACTTTACAACTCAGTCTAAAATTATTAGAATTAAAGTAGTCCAAGCATTTTCAGTCTATGATGTAGCTGTAGTATTGTCAGCGAGAAATATTGCAGATCTAATACATTATTGCCATTCCTATTGTTGACAGTAGGGATGACAATAATGTATTAGATCTGTAATATTTCATATCTTTGAAAGGATTGTAGAAACAAATCAAACTATTGAAATTAAAAGTACAACTTTTAGGGTTTTGTCATTTGGCTTGTTCAGAACACCTAACATAATATATCCACAATAATGTATTCTGTACATGATTTATATTTAATTTACATTGCTGACAAATAACAATAATTAAGATATATTATGAGGGCCCATACAGCCTACTTACACAAATTTAAATGTAATTCGGAAAAAAGCTAAATAGAACGATACAAATATATATATATATATATATATATATATATATATATATATATATATATATATATATATATATATATATATATATATATATATATATATATATATACTGAATTTAACGAATGGTTAACTGAACAATTTACTTAAATAATACCCAAAGAAGTTAAAAGAACACCAATCTGACTAAAATCAGATCACCACAGTCCTGCTTGAGGATCTGACATTGACTGCTTAAGGGTCATGTTCTGGGGATCTTTGAGTTAGTGAATGGAAATGCAGCTTTCAGATAGTTGAAAGTGAATAAAAATCGATAGGCACACACTGATGCTCTTCAGCCATTCTGCTCAGTCTCGCAAATGTGAAGTCATAAGACGTCTTTTGATATTCTGATAAAATTGGCGATTATGGTAATAACATAGGTCACCAGAGCATGACTCCTACGAGATCGCTGTCAGATCTTCACGAAGGTCATTGGAGATCTGATTTTAATAAGACTGAAAGAAAAAATACCTATAAAAAATGTTTATGTAGGTCCACAGTCAGTGATCAATGGCAACATGACTTTTCTGACATGCACGTGAATGAAAAAGACACAGGTGGACGCAAATACATTATAAGCGTCATAAATATTGTTTCAAACTACGCTTGGGCCTAAACAAAAAAAAAATAAAAAAATAAAAGGATATTTTTATCTAAATATTTAATGAGTAATAATATGCAGGTAAATACTATAAATATATTTTGCAACAAGAAAGTGAGCAATATACTGGAAAAGAAAAGACATTGAATACTGTTGAATGTAAGCAGAAACAAATTCATCTTTAGTAGAAAGACTAACAAAATTCTAAAAACTAAATTGTGGAAACATTTTGCACTTACACATACAAAACTCATAACAACGTTAATTGATGATTACAACAGTACTCATCACCGATCAATAAACATGAGTGCGCATCAATACGAACTGAATAAACGCATAGTTCCTAGGATATCTCTATGTGTGGAATAACAGGAATCAGGAAAGGTATAGTATTGAACATCCAGCTTCAACAATCAAGAAAAGTGTCCGCAATTTCTAGTAAAGCTTGCCATCATGGTCAGTGGGCACGAAACTGACATGATTCACTCAGCAAAAGCATCTTGCCGAATTGAAGACAAATCCAATAACTCATGGATATTCAAATGGTGATCATGAAGGGTATTACCTTCCAGATGGACACACCGACGTGTTATACACAGGCACAGAAAATAATGAAGCGCAAGGTCGACGATGAATTTTGTCGTTCACGTCAATTCAGTCAAATATGTATTACAGTCTTACATCGGCACATACGTACAAGTATCCCACAAGCAACGTCTCATAGTTAGACTTTAAAGTCATCTTTTTGTAACCATTTGGAATATCCTCCATGCCTAGACAAAGAAAACTGCAAAACACAAATCCAAATAGTATCTCACCCGGCTTGAAACTCAAACCCACAATTGACTAATGCCCTTTACAATCCACTTGCTATCGCACTTACATTGGGGGGGGGGCGGATTTCATTTTGCGAAAAATTAAACTGGATTTATAGGCTTGAGGTTGCAGTAGAGAAATAGGACATATATATTTAAAAGGTTTAGAATCGTTACACTCTGAATGAAACAAGTAATCAAGAAAACAGTTCAAACATTTTGTTAAATGAATGTGGAACACCTAACTTTAAAATCAGCAAAATAGTCTGAATTTTCTAAGGGTTATTTTCGTGACTTTACCAAGTAAACATTTAAAATCAGGCCTGTAAATTTGAATGTAACGATCGTTGTCAAACGTGAATATTTGGATGAAGATGGTCGTGTTTTGCCAAAAAGGAGTTGCCACTGCATGACAAAGCCGATTATATATACAATGATATATACAATGTTTGGAAAGCTGAAGACGAAACGAATGAAAGCTACAACGTATGCAATCGAGAAAGGGTGTGTTGAATCTTTGGACAAACAGCTGCAAATAAAAATTGTCATTAAATTAATAATGTATCAAAGACAGTTCCACCATTGGAGACGACTGAAAAAGACCATGGATACAATTATCAAGGAGCACGAAAGCTTTGTATTGAAAGATCATTAGCTCGTATAATCTGACAAATGTAGCAAAACAGCGCATTAGGATATGAAGTAGTTCTCACTTGTATCACGTATGGATTACATTTAATTACATCACAAGAAAGAATACAGAAAGTATATTGAAACACACTACCAGTAAGTACCGTATATACTCGCTTATATGTCGATTCCAACCGCCAGTTGCACATACCCATATCTGACGTCGCATGTCGGACCAGCAGAATTGGGTCTGCGCAGTTTATTAGGAGCAATTAGTAGAAGAAACGTCATCGACTCTGGTCTTCAGGCGCATAATGTTTGCAATTTGACTCTCGACTTATAGGCGAGTATATATGGTAATAATGGAGAACAGATAACACACATAATTAGACGACGAATAACTTACACAATATGATGGAAAAGTTAAAGAAGGAATCTGCTATTGAAAAGCAAATACATAATATTAAAACATCTAAGATTGATGTCACCTACAGCTGAATCAAAACTAGCAAAAGCCAAAAGAAAGCCGCTGGGCCTAATCAAAATAGTCATAAACTGTTAAAAATAGAGTTGAAGAAATTTCTGTACCCTTGGATTATCAATAAATTAGTTGAAGCCATTATGATCCCCGCACAGTGAAAGCTAGCTCATGGAATGCCAATTTACATGAAAGGAGAGTAAACGCTATTGTATAACTATAGACCAAGTTCTCTAATGAGCTGTGTGTCCAAGATATTTGAAAGAATCCTATTCAGACATATATACTTTTTTGGATGGAAATGATTTCATGCATAAATATTAATTTAGACTTATGCCAGGCGGATCAATAACTGATCAACTACATAAAGGTGATCACAAGTTATAATAATCTATTCATGCGAATGAAATCACGTGTTCAACGTTCCTTGATGTCAATAAATCTTTCGACAGAGTATGGTAAGCTTACAAGTTTCAAATATATGGAATTGCCGTTAAAATTCTATCATGGAGCGAAAGCTACTAATGGAACTTGTACCAGAGAGTTCTGTATAGAACTTCACTATCGACAAAATGGGCTTCTGTACTAGGGCCTTTGCTATTATATTTTTATTTCAACGACAAAGCAGACAACGTGAACTCGCTTGTGAGTCTATTTGCTGCGAATGCGACTGCTACAAATCATTTAAGTACAAAAGATTGTAAACAATGATCTTGAAAACGTAACGTACGGGATAACGACTGGCTTGTTACTTTTAACACTTCTAAAGCAGACATTTTATTAAACAAACAGACTGGCGTTTACTATCTGAAATTCTTCATTTGCTTCCTATCAAAACTTAGAACTAACATTATCCTATGATGCTAAATGGACTGATCATCTTAGTATGATTATTCAGAAAGCGTCTTTCATCAGAATAAAATTAAATACACAATTCATACATCAAATTTTAGACTATGCTTTTGAAGTCTGGAATAATTTCCCTATTGAAGATTCGGACAAATTAGAAAATAATTCACTTGGAAACTGCCCACATATTTCTCTAGAGAGTGCCTTTATACGAAAACCTGTGGGGAATTCTTACATAGGGAAGGAAAAGAGACATTATGCATGATGTAATTGATTATGAATGCTCAAATACATAACTATTTAACGACCATCATCCACAAATAGAAACGAGGCATCTTATTGTCATCTACGTAACTCCCACAGCATCACGAGGCTTCAGTTTATCGGGGTTTGTCTGGTTTTTCCAAACGTCTTTTGTCCCATGTCCGACTGATCTTTGGGACTCTCTCCCTAATGATATCCTAAATTTCTATCGTTGAAAAATATTTGTCTAATTCAAATGTAGTCCACCACAATATTATGATATTAACAAACGTCACTTGAATACCCTACATACTAAACTTACGCAGTTCTGTAGTTCCCTCAGATCCCATCCTTACAGAGTGAATTTTTTTTCTCCCACCCATGTCAGCATGTGATTATGACACTTAAGATACTGAACACTGGTGTTTCCTATTGCTCTTTACTTCACACCCAAATATCTTTCTTCCTATCTTTTAACACAGAAGTTGCGTAACTCTGATCTGAGCATTGAAAGATGAAATCGAACCACGAAAAGAAATAAATTCTGTCATACTCCTCAACGCTCAGAAATATATCCACGATATTAGACGTATTTAATACTTGCTAGTATATTCCAGACAACAAATGTAAATAAATGAAACTGACAAAAGTAACTATAAACAGCCCAAGGTCTTAGTCTTATTAATTGCTTTGTTAATGAACTGCACACCTGTGTATTAATTCTCCTTTCCTTTGAAATGTTCAAATTTTATAATATACGAAATATTTTTCCGTGTTTTGGATGTACCTGATTAGTTTTTAAATGAATGTCCGCTTTGAATCACTTTTGTGTGCTTTCGAAGGACCTAGATGCGTTCGACAACTCGTGTCCAAGCCCGTAATGTTTAATAAAACGACACTAAAATATGCTGATATAATTAATTAAATCTTTCTGCTCGAGATCATGCGAGACCGACCTTCACATTAACTTAAAAAGTATAAACTACAAACTCTAACAGTATATAGTGTGAAATAAAGGATCGAAAGTCAAAAAACACTGTGGGCAGTTATGCTTTAGTAGAATGCGGAACATATAAACAGTAAATAAAGATGCAGATACATGTCATATAGCGAGATCGCTGAGTACAAAAGCTTGCAGAACAAAATCATTAAAAATGAACACGACCTCTCTCATTGCCTCTCCTCTGCCTCCCTGTTAAATTTTTCAACTTGACCGCAGGCAAGGTCTTTGCAAACTTCCCTGAGTAGAACTACGTTATCCATAGCGTCGGACAAGTTGATTTGCAAAGCCATAAACAGTGTTATTTTTTAAAATGAAAGTAGGGTTGTTTGTGAATACATCGTATTTGTTGATTTAATACGCAGTAAGGTGTTGGGTTTGGAAAAGGGATTTGGGCAGTAACCTTGCGTTTATGATAGTTACTCCTGTAACAATGATTCATTGGCGTGTTCATCAAGTGACACTTACAAATAATTACTAAACACGGATTTGTAAACGATAGACCATTGATCAAGGCACTGATTGGTTGACTTTAATCCAACCCAAAATGAGGTAATGTTAGTCTCGCATAAGCTCCAACCGGTCTTTTTTCTGAACTAAAATTCTCGTATGAAATATTCTCTTTTCTGAGTTCCACAAACACATTGGCGTTAGTTTCAGTAGTCTGGGTCAATGGACTAAACATACTGATAACATATTTTTGGACCTAAAGAAATATAACTGCCTTAGCCAAATGACGTAATACAGGAAATATTTTGTATACCTTGGCCCCTAACTAGCATATGTTGATGTTGTATGGCATGGTTGTTTAGCAGAGGACTCTCTTAAATTAGAACAAAAATTGCATTACGAGTAGATAAAGTTGTGATTGGGTTTACCAAAAATGTTTCGTGTCGTACGATTTATGAAGAATTGCATGGTCTACTCTGGCGGATAGAAGAAAGTTTCATAAACTATGGTACTTTCAAAACATTCTATACGGTTCTCTCTTTATCTTGCTGATCTTCTAACACCAATGGTTTGTGAGACAAACGGGAACCACCTTAGGGATAGGAATAATTTTAATCGCATTAATGCCAGATTCGAAATAAGTAGAATCTCATTTCTACACTATTCTATCTGTGTTAAGAACTCACTCCCAGATGCTATTAAAGGTAGAAGTAACTATTCTATCTTCAGAATTGAGTTAGATGCCAAGACAACACCTGTGCTACCTATGTTTCCGTTGGTAACAGGAAATTATATATTCGGCATAATAAAATTAGAAATAACTGTAGTGATTTTTACATAATGATTTATATTCTAATCATTTGAAGGATAATTCATTATGTGATTTTGGTAATTACAGAGAAAATGAATATCATTACATTTGCCAATACATTATTGAACAGCGCAGGAAATTGGTTCAGAATCTAAATCATCTTCGCTTACCAGCGACTACAAATAATGTGTCATACGGATCATCTGGTTTTACAGAGTACATTAGTATTCGTTTATTTGACTTTGTAAACATCTGTAATTAAGGAGTATTCACAATTATCTTTCTGTATTCAATTCATTACTACCATTTTGATAAAGAAAGATATGGTGTTGCCAAGTTTTATCAACTTTATTCATTTTAATGTATGTACAATTATCCAACGTCTGCCGTGATCATTAATGTATAAATTGATCTCTCTCTCTCCCTCTCCCTCTCTCTCTCTCTCTCTCTCTCTCAAACATACATAATGTACACACACCTACCTTTTTTGAGGAATCGTGTATGTTGATCTATAATTGTATGAAATCATATTAATTTACTGCCGCTATCCATGTAAGTATCTTATCGATCGTAAGAGAACGGCTTATTTTAAGTCATGAGAACTTGTAGCCCGACCCCATTTGTTAACGTTGATGGCAATAACATATTCTTAAGCTAAAATGAAAAATAGTTGGCATTAGGAAAAACTATACGACAACTATTCGCACATACTGAATGTGGCATCCATTTTATTTTTTTATAAGGAAACAGTGTCTCTCTTCATTGCTTTTCTCCATGCAGAAGCTAACAGCATGAACAACATACCAAACAATTTAACAGACATCCAGTTTTCCACGGATATTCCTGACGTATTTTTACCCAATAATTGCTCCTAAATTTGCAAATGGAAATTTTCATGATCCACCATAAAGAAGTGTTTCCTTTGATGATGTGCATCTTTATTATTGCTTGCCTTTAATGTCATTAACTATAATTTTGTCTTCACTGAAGTGTGGACATTTTATGTAACTTTTTGAAAGGTATTGATCAAAAGAGCAAACACTTTCCATGTGATTGACGCATACATTATAAGATCATACACTCTCTGCGTCATTCATGCATTCATCATAAGATCATACACTCTCTGTATCATGTAGGCATTCATCATAAGATCATATACTCTCTATGTCCTTCAGGCATTTATCACAAGACTATACACTCTTTATGTCATTCGACCATTCATCATAAGATCATACACTATCTCATTCATGCATTCATCATAAGATCATACACTCTCTACGTCATTCATACATTCATCATAAGATCATACACTCATTCATGCATTCATCATAAGATCATACACTCTCTACGTCATTCATACATTCATCATAAGATCATACACTCTCTATCTCATTCATCCATTCATCACAAGATCATACACTCTTTATGTCATTCAGCCATTCATCATAAGATCATACACTATCTCATTCATGCATTCATCATAAGATCATACACTCTCTATCTCATTCATGCATTCATCACAAGATCATACACTCTCTATCTCATTCATCCATTCATCACAAGATCATACACTATCTCATTCATGCATTCATCATAAGATCATACACTCTCTATCTCATTCATCCATTCATCACAAGATCATACACTATCTCATTCATGCATTCATCATAAGATCATACACTCTCTATCTCATTCATCCATTCATCACAAGATCATACACTATCTCATTCATGCATTCATCATAAGATCATACACTCTCTATCTCATTCATCCATTCATCACAAGATTATACACTCTTTATGTCATTCAGCCATTCATCATAAGATCATACACTATCTCATTCATGCATTCATCATAAGATCATACACTCTCTACGTCATTCATACATTCATCATAAGATCATACACTCTCTATCTCATTCATGCATTCATCACAAGATCATACAGTCTCTATCTCATTCATGCATTCATCACAAGATCATACACTCTCTACGTCATTCATACATTCATCACAAGATCATACAGTCTCTATCTCATTCATGCATTCATCATAAGATCATACACTCTCTACGTCATTCATACATTCATCATAAGATCATACACTCTCTATCTCATTCATCCATTCATCACAAGATCATATACTCTCAATCTCATTCATGCATTCGTCACAAGATCATACACACTCTACGTCATTCATGCATTCATCACAAGATCATACACTCTCTATCTCATTCATGCATTCATCACAAGATCATATACTCTCAATCTCATTCATGCATTCATCACAAGATCATACACACTCTACGTCATTCATGCATTCATCATAAGATCATACACTCTCTATCTCATTCATACATTCATCATAAGATCATACACTATCTCATTCATGCATTCATCACAAGATCATACACTCTCTACGTCATTCATACAATCATCATAAGATCATACACTCTCTATTTCATTCACGCATTCATCACAAGATCATACAGTCTCTATCTCATTCATGTATTCATCACAAGATCATACACACTCTATCTCATTCATGCATTCATCATAAGATCGTACACTCTCTATCTCATTCATGCATTCATCACAAGATCATACACTATCCCATTCATGCATTCATCGCAAGATCATACACTCTCTATCTCATTCATACATTCATCATAAGATCATACACTATCTAATTCATGCATTCATCACAAGATCATACACTCTCTACGTCATTCATACATTCATCATAAGATCATACATCCTCTATCTCATTCATGCATTCATCACAAGATCAGATACTCTCAATCTGATTCATGCATTCGTCATAAGATCATACACTCTCTACGTCATTCATACATTCATCATAAGATGATACACTCTCTATCTCATTCATGCATTTATCACAAGATCATACACTATCTCATTCATGCATTCATCACAAGATCATACACTCTCTATCTCATTCATACATTCATCATAAGATCATACACTATCTCATTCATGCATTCATCACAAGATCATACACTCTCTACGTCATTCATACATTCATCATAAGATCGTACACTCTCTATCTCATTCATGCGTTCATCACAAGATCATACACTCTCTACGTCATTCATACAATCATCATAAGATCATACACTCTCTATTTCATTCACGCATTCATCACAAGATCATACAGTCTCTATCTCATTCATGTATTCATCACAAGATCATACACATTCTATCTCATTCATGCATTCATCATAAGATCTTACACTCTCTATCTCATTCATGCATTCATCACAAGATCATACACTATCCCATTCATGCATTCATCGCAAGATCATACACTCTCTATCTCATTCATACATTCATCATAAGATCATACACTATCTAATTCATGCATTCATCACAAGATCATACACTCTCTACGTCATTCATACATTCATCATAAGATCATACATCCTCTATCTCATTCATGCATTCATCACAAGATCAGATACTCTCAATCTGATTCATGCATTCGTCATAAGATCATACACTCTCTACGTCATTCATACATTCATCATAAGATGATACACTCTCTATCTCATTCATGCATTTATCACAAGATCATACACTATCTCATTCATGCATTCATCACAAGATCATACACTCTCTACGTCATTCATACATTCGTCATAAGATCATACACTCTCTATCTCATTCATTCATTCATCACAAGATCATACACTCTCTATCTCATTCATTCATTCATCATAAGATCATACACTCTCTATCTCATTCGTGCATTCATCACAAGATCATACACTCTCTATGTCCTTCAGGCATTTATCACAAGACCATACACTCTCTATCTCATTCGTGCATTCATCACAAGATCATACACTCTCTATGTCCTTCAGGCATTTATCACAAAACCATACACTCTCAATCTCATTCATGCAGTCATCACAAGATCATACACTGTCAATCAAGCATTCAACTCAAGATCATGCACTATGTCATTCAAGTCTTCATCATAAGATCATACAATCTCTATGTCATTCAGGCAGTCATGTTCATTTCAATGTTAGAAGAACATATTGTGTCGACTGAAAATAATACTGCCATACAGTATGAATGTATGTATGTATGTATGCATGTATATACGTATGTACGGATGCATGTATTTGTGTATGTATGTATATATGTTTCATTATTTTCTCTCTCTCTCTCTCTCTCTCTCTCTCTCTCTGAACTGAAACTATCACTTTTCATGTATTTCGAAAGGCACACAAACCAAGTGAAGCAAGCAAAAGAGGCAAAATACGTAAAACTGCAAAATCTAAATCATAAATAATAATGATATGAAGAAGAAAAAGTGCAAAAAGAACAAGAACAAGATGAACAAGAACAAGACGAATTAAAAGGAGGCAAAGACGTTGTCATCAGAAGACTGTGGCTATAATCAAACTGCTAAGAGAGAAACTGACAACGTAGTTTAACCATAACCATGACGAGTTTCTGTTACAACAAATTCGCTACGTGGTCTCATTTGCAGTATCCAATATCTCACATTTTTAGCACTTTCATTAACTCCATCTATGATTTGCCTCAATTTTCAGATTTTCGATGGACTGCATATAATACACGGATATGTTAAGCATCATCAGTGAATATTTCGTTTATAGTTTGCAACGTACCGTTCAGCAAATATTGAAAGAGTCTTAAGTTTGGAAAAAATGTCTAACAAGGAAAGTGTATTCCAAATTTGCAAATGTTTGCTTTAGAAAAGAATGATGAGTTTAAGATTCTATACATACTGAGGGAGAGTGATTGTATTTGGCATGATCTTTCACGGGAATGAATATATAACAACAAAGTTTTGATCTTGGGTGCAGTTCCCGGTGAAAAAAGGATGGAAGTCAAATGAGATTGTATCATATGTAGTGTGAACACGTCCCAGTAACTTGAACTGAATTAGCACAGAATGAAGAAGCATTCGTACGCATCTGATTTGTCTCAAGAGAATGAGTTAATGACAACAAAGGTTTAGACTCCTGAAGGCAATTTCGATAATATATGCAGGAACGTTCAGGATGAACGTGGTACCCCACCCACCCCAGAACATTAAATAAAATTAAACGATGTCTGAGATGCCTTCTTTCTTAAATTAAACACAATTCCATTGAAAAAAAGATTGTGATGGTCTTTACTCCATTGTTTTAATAGTTGAACTTTAAAACTTTCACCAAAATCATATGTTTATACATGATCAAGTTGATGTGCCCTTGTGTTAATATTTAATGATCAAACAATGGGCAAACTATGACATATTTACGACTATTAACCATTAATAATTAATATATTAAATTAAAATAGCATAATTGAAATATGAGACTCGTTTGTTTTACTAGAGAAGGATGTCCTTAAATGACATGAAATCCATCCTCTTATTCGTTGTCGTCGTCATTATTTATCCTTGTAACAAGATCATGTAGTTATAACAAAGTTATCTAAACTTATTTAGAAGTATACCCCACAATAATGAACCTATGTTCTACCCGCTATTGGCTTCTTTTCACGAGACGTAGTATCATTATATTGTAACCTATAAACTGACGATTGCAATTTCATATTGAGTATATTTAATAAATAAATTTTAAAAAATAACATTTGAAAAAAAAAACAAAAAAAAAACATTAAATGGAGACTAAATTACATTTTTCAATAAAATGCAAATGATATCATTTGTGTTTTATTTCAGACGGCATTCAATATTGAATAATGTTTTAAATCAAACCATGGCATGGAGAAATGTGTGTTTTAATGTATTTACCATCAAAACTTTTTAATACCTTAAAGCGAAGAAAGTCACTTTTATAAATTTAGATATATCTAATGCAGTTAGTCTGTTTATATAGAACAGCGAAGCTATTTTTTTGCCAGTGTTTCCTTAGCGATTGTTGAGTTCAATATTCAATACACATTGTACATTACAATATACATAATACATTTTACAGTCGAAGAAGGTTTCATCTCTATATCTTAATTGATTGCTTTTTATGACACGTGTTTCATGTTATTCATATAGGACACGAAAATAAACTATTTGCTATCATCTCACTATTGCAAATCTTCTTTCTTTTAATTTTAGATTCAATTAGATGGCATTTTAAATAAGATCTGTACCCACTTCTCGACTCGGATATAAATAAGTTTATCGTCATCGAGTAAGAAGTCTGGCAAATGAAGTCTGGCATCCTAATAACTAACTAAATTACTTGGACACTACTAAATGTATAGACATGAAAAAATGAAAGGAATAATAATAATAATAATAATAATAATAATAATAATAATAATAATAATGAAAAAGCCATCGATGATGATGATAATGTTGATGACTCCAATGGAAAACATTAATGAGATTCGAAGGCGAAATCCTTTTAAACGTTACCAATAATATCATTATCTATGTTCCTAATCAAAGTAATCATGGTGCGACTAATTGTTATATAAACATAATTTAAAAATCTGGCTATAATATTCTAGAATATCACAGATTAATGCCCAAACATTCATATTATCACACGATCTGGCTCTGAACTTAAATTTATGTAAATGCGATGAACATCGCTTGTGTGCTAATCCAAGAAATCCCATTCATAATCTTAAAGCCTAAGTCTATCAACAACTTATATGTTTTCTTTTAAATGTGCAAATATCCATAGTGACACGTGAATTTTCCTGAATACTACAAAAACCAAATTATAAATAAGTATAGTCGATTGTAAAGAAAAGGACAACACGTTCAAACCTTGGTTATAGAATTAAGAAGAAAATCCTAATTCAGTATGGGAATATATAATACAAACTTATCGATAATCGTATCATCGCATATAGAGAATTTACAAAGTTTACACGATTATAGATTATCGTATTAAGAGGCAGAATCATAATGAAGACGGAATATACCCCGCGTGTAGTGACAGGTAAAAAGGGAGGTATCGTTTTATCCTATTTAATTATCTGCCCTTATATCCGCATGAATGGTAAATTTATAGTTTTTATTTTCTGATCAAAGAAGATAATTTTAAGAAGATTAACATATCTTATCGTTTTGTCATATCATATACCTGATGTTTGCACTTTTCCTCAGATGTTATGAGGATTTGTGTTGATTTTTGTATCTATATAAACCACTCTTTTTCACAGAGAAAATTATTCGCTTTCGAGGTGGAACTAAATTACCTGTAATACGGAACCGAAATGAACTATTATGATTTAATGGTACTGTTTTGTACTGTCGCTGTACTGGACTCAGGAAAGTTATCTCCTTTTGTCTACCAAGAACTAGTTTACTAATACATTGTTACTCTTTCCCTGTTAATTTTTAACTTGATTTTATTACTTCAAATTGCTTTCATTCTTTTTGTGTATACTAGATTCATTTTACCTTGGCTCGTAAACGCCGATATTTGAGAGTCAAATTTTATCGAATTTAACGAAAGAAAAATCAGTCTCAACGACAAAATACAAGCTTCTCGTGGGTCGGTGGTTCTTTCCGAGGTTTTCCCGGGTTCTTCCTCCACCATTAATACTGGCCGCCATGTATAGCCTATCTTGTGCTGAAAAATGGCGTTAAACCCTACAACAACAACAACAACAACAACAACAACAAAATACAATATAAAGGCTCTGTTGAAATGGACAATCCATGATTTAACGTCACAAGTAACCTAACACAATCACGTTTAAGAACAATATTTGCCTTCATATTTAATACAAAGTGGTTAGAGCGTTAGCCTCGGATGCTGGAGGTCGCGGGTTCGAACCCCGGCCTAGTCATACCAAAGACAAAAATGGTAATAACAGCTGTCTCGCCAGACGCTCAGCATTAAGAGGTTAGTGTTAGGACTAGTCGGCATAAATATATGCTTATTGTTTATTTTGCAAGAGAGCTACATATTCGTATATTAAACATTACTCGATCTTTCTTTAAACTCGGTCATTTTGTGCCTGACATGATCGATGGCTAGTTTGATTTGTTCATTAATTAATTGTTCGATGGATTGTTTGATTCTTCATGGTAATACATTTAACCTTTCGGTGACGAATGTTTACGGTTTTCTCAATTAAGATATTTACTGGAAATAATCTTCGCGTGTTTTAGGTGGAACGTTTTATGCACTTGTGAGTTAATGTACCACGGCGAACGATACATTTAACAATGTTTGCATTTTACTGCCATATAAAACAGGTATAGGTCCAGCCAAATATACATTTTAGACAGTATATGACTGATACATCAAAATAGTATTTATTTATTTATTTATTTATTAATTTATTTATTATTTGTTTTGTTATTTCTTTGTTTTCCAGGAACTTCTGAGTTTGTGTGGCTCAGAGATCTGCATAATGACGCACAGAAGCGTCATATAGACTTTGGTCTATCAGAGGAATTAAGGTTCCAACTGAAAAGAGGGAAGAAATCAATCAACCTTCAACTCAAAGAAAATCCGCACGTACGTGCTGACACCAACATGTACGTTGTCAATGCGCTGCCTGAAGGTACCAAGAGAGCAGTCAAAGAACCATTCACAGGGAAAATTGTAAGATCATAAATCAAGGATTCACATCCAAAACGCCCATGTATAATCCCAGATTCTGATCCCAATAGCATTAGGCTATACTTAAAACTACACTATTATTAGATTTTGGTGAAGTATACACTATTATATTATACAATTAAGGGAGAAGTATGGAAATAAAGTATTGATTTATTTTTCACATTTCTTCAGTCGTGCCTATCTGCACATCATACAAGTATGTCGGCATATTTTGACAAATAAAAATACGTATTTCCAGTCATTAATATATTATGCAAAACCAGTATTACTGACAGCAAGATAAACGAGCATTTTGTAGCTTACAACAAGGAATTGTTAAACAGGAATATTCTATAAGAATGGACTTTATTTCCGAATACATGTTCATCTTTGAAATATATACCTCACATGTTGTAAACATTATAACATGAGTGTTACCAAGTTTTGTCTTGCCTTGTCTCATTCAGGCATTAATTTTTCGCACCATTATTTCCGCCTACTGTATCTAAATAATGGCCTTTAGTCTCCCTAATGAGTTGCGGAAGCGTAGGTTCATTACATAAATTCCCAATGAGAAAAAAATTGGTTATCCTTTTATTCCATTTTTCTTGACAACAAATCAAAATTAATCTTAATTTTCTTCAAAGTACATCTAGTTTGTGAGAAAATTACAAAGAATGTATATTTATTTCACTTATCAGATTTGGACTATGTTTTCCAGAAGGTCAAAATCTTTCTCAAATAAGCGTTAGATCCCTGCTAGCTTTTATTCCAAAGTAATAAATTTTATATATATATATATATATATATATATATATGTTATATATATATATATATATATATATATATATATATATATATATATACAGTTATATATAAGGCTATATATATATGCAATTAACTGACAACGAATAGTGCAAAACTAGTATCTAACTAGCCTGAGCGCTTTCGAGTCTTAATGAATCTTTTCAAAGGCATATACAAAACATAGACAAAAGAAACAAATAAAATACAAAAACCGTTGTGTTTGCAAAACTTTACATGGCTGTTTCTACATTTATTACATTTATCTCAATCAATCCCTGACACACGTGATCCCTTGCTGGATCCAGTACACTTGAAAGGACTGTTATTCGCCATATGATTTGTATTCTTTATATTGTTACGTGTAGGCTCGTACAAATGTAACAGAAGAAAAGAGTGAAAGCCAACAAGCTTTGTATATTTTAACAAAATAATTTATTTCCCTAGAAAACAATGTAAAAATTGGTAAATAGGACTTACGGTTTGTGAATATAATCCAAAATTTAATCCTAAGAATGAAAAACACAAGTCCTATCACTTAATAGTTCTATTAGAATCCAAGTTCGAATCTCGACGACACACAAATATGGAAGGCGATGACGTCAGATGTGGTCCAATGTACGAATATCAACAATTCCTCAATTGAATCACAGTTTTTGTTTCCGAATAATTCCAGAATAAATTTCCATGAATATCTTTCAGAATTTTTTATAAAAAAGTCAACTTGTTGAGTTTCCAGGAGAATAAATTAATAAATCCAAAAATGAGATGAAAAACAAACAATCTGGCAACAAATAAAAAGAAACACCTTGTTCCTTCAAGATGTTAAAACGACTCTGCCAGAAGAATATTAAGAATGCGTATTTAAACCCTCAAAACATCATTTCAAGTCTCGCGAGATGGGTCATGTGGTCTCTTACTACAAGAAAACTATCACGTACGCCAGTGTAACCCCACTTAAAAACCAATCACAAAAAAGCGTTGTTTACACATGGTGATCACGCAATCAAAGTATGGCCCTGATACTGACTAATCATTTTAACTGCCTGTTTACGAAGTTCCCAACCTAAGACGAACTAGGTTAACTAAAAATAATTCTCATGTAACACTTTTACGTCTTAAATAAACAACATTTGCTAAAAGAAATATATCGAAGAATTTTGAATCCTTTCAATAATCATTACAATAAAATGTAATGAAACAAAAATAAAATATAATTTTTTTGAAACTAACACACAAGCAATTTAATTACATATACGTAACACTTCCCCCCATAAAGAAAAAAGAAAGATTTATATAATAATGCTTTCTTTTTTACCATATGTAAATTATACATGCGGTAAACAAAATTACATAAGAAAATTCTTATGAATTATATAAAGTGTATATGAAATAATATTTCTGTACAGGGGAAAGTGCATCTGCAATCAAATTGTCTTTTCCTTTGATGTGCCTGATGTTCAGATTATACTCTTGCAAAAACAAACTCCACCTTAATAATCTTTGATTTTTATTTTTCATCTTGTCGATGAATGTAAGGGGTTTGTGATCACTATACACAACAACTGGAGAAGGAGCTGAGCTAATGTAAACCTCAAAATGTTGTAATGCCAAAATTAGAGCCAAACATTCCTTCTCGATTGTTGAGTTATTTCTTTGGTGCTTATTTAATTTCTTAGAGAAATAGCACACTGGGTGATCAATACCATTGCTGTCTTCTTGAATAAATACTGCTCCAACCCCAACATCACTTGCATCCACAGACAATTTAAAAGACTGATTGAAATTTGGAGCTGTTAGAACCGGCGCACTTTTGAGTATGGCTTTTAACCTATAGAAAGCTTCCTGACATTTTTCGGTCCAGAGAAACTTGTTTCTCTTACTTAACAAATTTGTCAGAGGTTCAGCAATATTGGAAAAATTGGAACAAAGCTTTCGATAGTATCCGGCCATTCCCAAAAATTGCATTAATTGCTTTTTACTGACAGGCACAGGAAAATCAGAGATAGCCTTCACCTTAGCATCAGTAGGTTTAACTTGACCATATCCCACAATATGTCCTAGGAAAGTTAAACAAGCACGGCAGAACTCACTTTTAGATAAATTGATTGTCAAATTAGCATCAGTGAGTCTTTCAAAGAATTTCCGAATCATGGCTAGATGTCCTTTCCAGGTGTCGTTGTAGATGATTACATCATCAATATAAGCATCACAATTATCTAGACCGGAAGTAATCATATTCATCAAGCGTTGAAACGTACTTGGGGAACCCTTCATCAAAAACGTCATTACTTTATATTGATAGAGTCCATCTGGAGTCACAAACGTCGAAATTTCTTTCGCTCTTTCCGTAAGTGGAATTTGCCAAAATCCTTTCAGAAGGTCAAATTTGGTGATGTACTTGGCATTTCCAATTTTATCAATGCAATCATCGATCCTTGATAACGGAAATGAATCTGTTTTTGTCACGCTGTTCACCTTCCTATAATCAGTGCACATACGGAAAGTTTTATCCGGTTTCGGAACAAGTATACATGGTGAACTCCAATCACTTTTACTAGGCTCTATGAAATCGTTCTCTAGCAAATACTGAATTTCCTTTTTGAAGTATTCCTGTTTGAGAGGGTTCATCCTGTATGGGTGTTGTTTCACAGATTTTGAATCTACAATTTCAACGTCATGAAAAATTGTGTTTGTCCTCGTAGGAATATCCGGAAACAAGTGCTCATATTCGAATAATAACTGTTTAAGTTCATTTCTTTCTTCTTGTTGCAAATGTAAAAGTTTCTGGTCTAGATCTTTCATAATTTCTGAATTCCGAAGATTTGTTGCTCCAAGATCAACGGTGTCCAATTGAATTTCTTCACTTAAATCCTCAGTTGGTGGGACAGGTACAACTAAATTAATTGTAATAATTTACTTGGCTATCTCTTACAATATACTAGTACTCCATTAATTTATTTAGACGAGAGTACTATTATAATAATTTAACTCATTCATTTTCTTCTTAACTTTGTAAGGGCCGTAAAATCTAAATTGAAGAAAATTCTGAAGAATGAGCAAGAGAGAATGAATTCTATTACGAGACTCAAATATTCTCTCAAGTAAAGTTTTGTGAGACCATAGTTTCACTTTTGACTTGAATTGCGGAGTGCCAAATTCAAGCAAAACATGCTGGAAAAGTCCAGACATGAAACTTGACCTTTGACCTGATTGGACAGATTTAGGAAGGCCAAATTGAGTAAAAAGCTTTATTAAAGCTTTTACTATATTATTCTCAAAGGAATTGCCTCTGGGAATCTTGTTGACACACACATAATGGTCAACAAATATTGGTTGCCTCACTTGGTCTTAGGTAAGGGACCAACACAATCTACCATAATTCTGCTAAATGGTTTGTCAAATGCAGGAATTGGTTGCAGATGAGCCTTAGGTATCTTCTGATTGGGTTTTCCTACCATTTGACAAGTATGACAAGATCTACAAAATTTACAAACATCACTTTTGATTTTTGGCCAGTAAAAGTGAGTCAAGATCTTGTTATAAGTTTTATTTATCCCTAGATGACCATTCAGAGGAGTTTCATGGGCCAAACTAAGTATTTCCTGTCTGTAAGATTTTGGAACTACAATCTGATAGTTCACTGACCACTCGTCATTAGCAGGTACCATGGGAGGTCTCCATTTTCTCATAAGAATTCCATATTTAATGAAATAACAGACAGGCACTTCAGTGGCTTCAGTTTCACTAATGGACCTCTGAAACAAACAGGAGATCTCAGGATCTTTTTCCTGTTCGAGGACAAGTGATTGTCGTTTATCACCCTGATTAGATAAATGAGAATGAGTATTTAAAAGAGGATCACTGTGATCAATACCTTTGATTGATCCAAATTAGAAGTGAAAGTGACCTCATCAAAAGCCTGACCAATACATGTGTCAGCTAAAGGAATATCTTCCTTATCAAAATCATTCTCAAGAGCTTTCTTTGCCATAGCTGTAGTAACTGCACAAGCTGGGTATAGCTCAGGGTATTCTTTTTCAATAGGATCAACTTTCTGATCCAAAGAAGGCTTGTCAGTTACAAGTGGATACAAGTGGATTAACCACAACCTTGTCTCCAGCTAGGTCGTTGCCTAGCAACAAATGAATGCCCTCAACGGGTAAGTCAGACACTATTCCGACTGTCACAGTTCCTGAAACTAAGTCTGATGACAAATTTACAGAATGGAGAGGAACTATAACAAAGCCGCACTCTACTCCCTGAATGAGAACACTCTCATTAGAACAGGACTTCTCAGAAGAAGGCAAAATACCTGACACTAAAAGACTCTGAGAAGCTCCTGTATCCCTTAAAATTTTAATAGGGACAGGATTGGCCGAATCACCTAAGAGTGATATAGAACCCTTCGACATGAATGGTTCATAATTCTCCATAATAAAATCAGACTGGGGTTTATTAGACCCAACAAATGTAATGCTTTCAATACATGACCGTGACCTTGACCTCTTAGAAATAAGAGCATTTGGGATAGGTCTATCTTGATTCTGATGCCTATATTTGAACTTGAAGCACTCAGGAATGACGTGTCTTTTTTTCTTGCAATAGGTACACGTGGGCAGAGACATGGATTTTGAATCAAGTTTATCAGAAGCTTTATTTTTAGAAGTTGTGCCAGATTGAATTTTAGGAGGAGTCGTATTAGGCTGAAATACCTTTCTATCAGTAGACTGCTGAGTGAATGATTTGCCTACAACAGGAACTTTATGAGTTAAAGAATACTCATCGGCAGCAAGAGCAGCATTTTCCAAGGTTTCAATTTTATACTCTTCAAGATGAGTTTTAATGTCATAATGGATACAGTTTTTGAACTCTTCAAGTCATACAAGTTGTTTAAGACTTTCATAATCATGTTCAACTTTTTTGGCTAAGCACCATCTCTTAAATAACTGTTCTTTTTCTCTAGCTAATTCGACATAAGTCTGTCCAACTTCCTTTTTATAGTTCCTGAATTTTTGCCAATAAGCCTCAGGGACTAAGGCATAACTCCTTAAGATGCACTCGTTAACCAAATCATAATCAGGACTCTGTTGTACTGACAGTGATGCATAGATATTTCGGGCTTTGCCGAAAGGTACACATTGCAATAATTGAGTCCAATGCTCCCTTGGTCATTTCAAATTTTCAGCAACTTTTTCAAAATAGATAAAATATTTGTCTACTTCCTTTTCACTAAAAGGCGGAACTAACCTGATAATTTTGTAATGTCAAAACTTGGATCTGTATTTGAAGTGGAATCGTGCTTGCCACTTGCCAGCTCAAATTATTTCATTCGAAGTTGAAATTCCCTATCATCCTTCTCTGTTTGCAATTGTATCTGTTTATCTTTCTCCCTCTCCTGTCTCTCTCTCCTCTTTCTTAAATTGTAATTGTTTGTCTTTCTCCCTCTCCTCTTCTCTCTTTCTCCTTTTCTTCAAATTGTAATTGTCTCTCTTTCTCCTCTTTTTCAAATTGTATTTGTTTACCTTTCTCTCTCTCTCCTGTCTCTCTTTCTCCTCTTTTTCAAATTGTAATTGTTTAGCTTTCTCCCTCTCCTGTCTCTCTCTTTCCTTTTCTTCAAACTTCATTTGCAATTGCTTCTCTTCAAATTGCAACTTCATTTGTTTCTCTTTTTCTTCTTTCTGAAACTCAAGCTTCCTTAACTCTATTTCCATTTTGTATTTCATTTTTAATTCGATTACTTTAATGTCAGTGTCTGTCATAGACTTACTGACTGATGCCAAAACACTTTTATCAAAAATATTTTTCCCCACCAAATGTTGGATCAAAATATTTTTAATTTCTTGTTTCGTTAAGGAAGATTTTGCTTCAAAAAGATCATACTTTCTGGCAAGTTCAAGCAACTCATCTTTTTTTCAGACTATCCAACAGCTCCTGAGTTGGATTAGAAAGAAAAGTGTCCACTTTTGATGACATTGTAAATGAAAGCCTGTTGTTTTCACTTAAGATTTCATACAAAATGTAAAATAGTACTTGGGATTTAGAAACTAGGGGAATTTAAATTTGAAGAAAACAATTTTATGAAATATTTAACCAAAATTCTTATATCCCGGACGAGCCCCCAATTTTCTCCTGTTACGTGTAGGCTCGTACAAATGTAACAGAAGAAAAGAGTGATGTCAAGAAGCTTTGTATATTTTAACAAAATAATTTATTTCCCTAGAAAACAATGTAAAAATTGGTAAATAGGACTTACAGTTTGTGAATATAACCTAAAATTTGATCCAAAGAATGAAAACACAAGTCCTATCACTAAATAGTTCTATTAGAATCCAGGTTCGAATCTCGACGACGTACAAATATGGAAGGCGATGACGTCAGGTGTGGTCCAATGTACGAATATCAACAATTCCTCAATTGAATCACAGTTTTTGTTTCCGAATAATTCCAGAATAAATTTCCATGAATATTTTTCAGACTTTTTTTTTTTTATAAAAAGTCAACTTATTGAGTTTCCAGGAGAATAAATTATTAAATCCAAAAATCAGATGAAAAACAAACAATCTGGCAACAAATAAAAATAACACCTTGTTCCTTCAAGATGTTGAAACGACTCTCACAGAAGAATATTAAGAACGCGTATTTAAACCCCCAAAACATCATTTCAAGTCTCGCGAGATGGGTCATGTGGTCTCTTACTACAAGAAATCCATCACGTACGCCAGTGTAGCCCCACTTAAAAACCAATAATGAAATAGCGTTGTTTACACATGGTGATCACGCAAGGAATGTATGTCCCTGATGCTGACCAATCATTTTATCTGCCTGTTTACATTCTTGCCAGCCCAAGACAAACTAGGTTAATTAAAAATAATTCTCATGTCACACGTTTTACGTCTTAGATAAATAACATTTAGTTAAAGAAAATATCGAATTACTGAAAAAGAATTTTTAATCCTTTCAATAATCATTACAATAAAATGTAATAAAACAAAAATAAAATTAAAAAGAATTTTAAAACTAACACACAAGCAGTTTAATTACATATACGTAACAGGGGATATATATCGTTCACCCTCATTTGGGTCGTTATTGTGTTTGAGTATCGTTGCTGTGTCCGACATTTTCTGCAATGCAGTGACGATAGCAGGGAATTGTTGGTCGATGATATAGGTGACAGATGTTTTCATTCCATCTATTCGAGTCCTGGTAATTTGAAGGTTGGCAGCGCGGCTTCTTTGATATTAAAATATTTGAGAAACTGGTTCTTGTACCAGTAACCCACCCCATTGTCTGAACGCCTCAGATTACCATCGTACAATTGCACACGCTCCACTGGTTGCGTTACTGTATCTAACACCGACCGCTGAAACATGTCAGCGTCAGCGACCACGGTGTTCAGATGTTGTATCGTAGCAATGATTCGCTGTCGAAGGTCATCGTTGGGGTATTCAAGCGCGTACCGCGCTAACAGCTTTCGTAATTGTTTCTGCATGGGTTTGTGTTCGAGCGAGATATCAGTGAGTCGTCGTCCAGCTATACCGATTTTGTAATCTTCATCAACGTCGTCCAATATGCTAAATATGTTGTGATCCTCATACAACTATGGATTGCTCGCAGTACTGGATGTGACTCTAACCCCGGTAATTTCATGGATTGTTTTGTTACCGGGTTCCCATGCGAGAAGGTTTTGATATTTCGGTGGGGTTATAAATGCTTGCAATCCGAGTGTAAACTCGTCATGGGTTGGTGCTGATAATTGTGTTAGTGCTGGGGGTGCTACTTCTGGCCATCCTAACACAGTGCGAATCGATGATTGATAAATATCCACGGCATACTCGAATGTGGATATTTCTAACGCAGCAATTAACATTGGCTCGTGTACCGTTATTGCAATTTTAGATTCTCGCCCTGTGATGGATTTAATTCGATGATGAAATTCATCATTGATTTGTTCAATTTGATCACTACCTGTAGGGATGCCTACCACTTGCCAGTTGGGGGTTCCATCCGATTTATTTTTTTTACGCAAATACTAGTGAATTATTCGCTGGCAATCAACCAAAAGATTTTGATTTAATATTGGGCTAGCTATTATACACTCGCAATTGTGCCAGTGCTATTTCAAGAGACTGACCGTTCGGTATTCGAATCGGTGTAGGAAAACTAATATCAAATTCTGGTTGCGTTGACGCCGTGGATATCATTGTAGTGGTAGACGATAAGGTATCCGCAGCTATTTGTTCTAGTAATCCTCGAATTTCACGGTCTGCCATGGCCATTTATTATTTTATACCCTTGATTCTAATTGAGGTCTTCCCACTGCTAGTAGTGTTGGAAACACAGCGGGTGTCCCCCCAATTGCCTCATAGTAAATTTTAGTCATCCTAGCAAATTCTCAGTCGGTAATTATACCGTCATTCAACGCCGACGATATCAGCGATGATAATCTGGTGTACGCATGAGTTACCGTGGATAGCAACTCTGTATACTGGTGTAGTTTATCAGTCGCGCATGTCGATAATTTCTTTGCTATGATATTAACAATACAGGCAACCCCTGTTATAACAGCCATACTGATTTCCATCACTGGGGACTATCACGCAGGTGGTGAATGATGTACCGATTAACGTCATCACTCCAGCAACTACGGCGGATACAGAATAAACAACAACGCCAATAACCATGACACGTGAACGGTATTTGTTTTTGTTTTGCCGTATACGAGGCGATGATATCGCTCAGCGATGGCTGCCAATCATGGACCTGGTCAAATCTAAGTGGAATCGTAATTCATTGGATGGGGTGGGGAGGGAGTGGGGAATATACGAGTAATTAATACTTTAAGTGACAAATGGAGGCACTGATGCTACAAATTCCAGACACAACCAGTATGTGGTTGCGGTTAATTTTTATCGTCGGGGTCAAGTATAAATGTTTCTTCGGTGCCTTGATTTAATACAATTGACACAGTCCCAGAAAATTCATTGGTTGAATGGCGCTGTAGATATGTAGTAAATATCCTAAATTTTTCAGCACTAAACACAAACAGCCTATACACCCCAGTAGCCTCAGCGTTATGTTTGAGGATGTTATTATCTTTTGATCATGTTACGAGTCCTGATACTACTGTGTATACAACGTTGATGGGCGGAGTCGTATGCGGAACATTAATCGCTTTTAGTTTTTCCTCCATTGTTGCAAGTTTAATGTTGGACACCATTGGATTTCCGAAGAACTCGACGGCGGCTCTATTTATGTTTCTGCGAAAAGTTGTAAACGCGGTCGCATGAGGAGTATAATCTGATCTAATATCAGATAATCCTTCATTAAGGGCCATTAACGTGGTCTTTATCACATGGTCACTGTTGTCGACGTATAATTTTGTTGCAGCGTCGTCGCCCGAGTCTGGTGCTCTCACATTAACAATTTTATTTCTATTCATGTTGAGTTCGCCGGCCATCGTGTCACCAGCCGATTGTACACACCTCGCAACTTTTTTCGTAATCTCATTTCCGATAGCTGTGATTAATATACTGGAGTCTCCGATTTTTCAATCATCAGTAAATACTTGAATATTATCAGATTTGGCCCCTAAAACTCGTCGGATAATATGAACGAGTTTTAACATTGGATATCATTAGCCTCCGTGCTGGTCCTAAAAAATAACCACTTCATCTCCATCAACCCCAGCAAGATTCTTAAGATCAGAAAGCTCATCTTTACTGGCATATTTGGACAAATCAGCGTACCCGAGACTAGGGTGAGTGTTAACCCTCTGCTTCTAGCGCTAGAAGATCTCCCATAAATATCTACCATATTATAAACTTTTAACCTGTTTAAAAACGACCACTTGTATACTCGTGCACAGGTTTATGGGGGGGGGGGAGGGCAGATGGGGCGATCTTGATATAGCGTTAAGTACAGCAAGCACTTCTAGACCACATACGGGAGCAACTGTTATTGTTTGTGTTGGCAACGTGGAATACCAGATCGGTGAGATGTTCTGCATTCTACTGCTATAGTGTAAAAATTCTAGCGGCGGGGCGAGCCCATACGAATCAAAATAAACAATACCACGTGGGTCAACAGCATAGGCAATCCAGTGAGTGCCCGGACCGGACTGAGAGTCCAGATTAATGATACCAGTTTCAACCCATTTGGTTTGTCAGGTAATTGATCGCGTATAAAATCTCCTCGAAAGTTTTTAATGTTTAATCGACGTGCATCTTCGAGTGAATCAAAACTAGACATAGGAAGCTTTACTTGTTGGAGTTTCACGTTTCTTGCAACCTTAGACCCCGACCATACCACGAAGTTGGAGTTCCGGGCAATCTTAGACCCCGCCTGCCCTTTGTTTTGGAAGAAGTTTTTAATTCGTGCCATGTAGCTTTCATTAATTTACCCAGTGCAGCTGCTCTTAGAAGAGTAGAGATTTTAGCGGGTTCTGACCCTGGCGCGTTCACTAACCTTGGCATAGCTTCAAGAAGTGGGAGTGTACCCTCGGGCAATCTTAGACCTTTCTCCTATTTGGGGAAGAAGAAGTTTTTAATCCGTGTCCTGTAGCTTTCTTTAATGCCATTCCAGCAGCAGTTCCAACTGCACCAAGTGCAACACCTTTTGCAACAGCAGGGGCTTCAGCGGCTATTAATCCTGGTATGAGTGCGAGAAGTGGAAACGTGCCCCAGTTTGCTCCAGGTCTTTGATAGCAGCTGCAGAAAGATGGAGTCGTACACCAGTCGCTGATCGTTTGGGGTCATTAAGGTGTTTGAGTTGTCGTTCGGTCAGTGATAGTTTATTTGGGCCATGTAACGCCGATAATTGCAACGTGATTTTTATTCCAGAATTTGTTTTCACTGCCGATTGTGGCTTTTAATTCTGACCAGGGGTCAGAGTAACATTCAACGGATGATATGACATTATAATAAATATCAATGATGATTTATTTACTGACGGGAAAACACTTACATGTTTTACACTGGGACATCAACAAGTCTGATTCCTCCACCAATCCCCTCAAGCAACATTGTTTTGTCGGACAGTATAACAGCAATTTCTCTGTAACTAGCAACAGTACCTGGTGGTGCACCTGGTGGTACAACTTGCAGTACACCTACTCAAGCTCGAAAGTGTATATCAACAACAGATTGCCTAAATAAATCCAGATGTTTCAGCGAGAAATAATAGATCGGATATAATCTTGTAAAATCCAGCTGTGATATTTGTAGACCAGAATCCATATTTTAACCACGTCCCATGAAAGTCATGAAACGATGATATGCACGTGCAACATGATTATTATCAAACTTCAATAATATGTCCTGGGGATGGTTCTTGATGCCCGTTTATCCTTAACAAAACTTCAGTAACACCAAGTGTGTTAAATATCATTGACTGTGTGTTTGTGAGTTTACTCGTACAGTATCTTGAAAAGCAATAAATACATGTCGTGGTACTGAAACCCTTGTTGTGATGCATTTGCCATGTAAATGTACCAACATTTTCACTCTGAACATGATCTGTGGTCATCGTCGACCTCGACAACGTTTATTTACCACCTTGGTTCATAAACGATAATAATCGTTGCTCTTAAATCAGCGACGGTGTTATTGTTCCCATCCACAGTGAAAGTTGTCACTATTACTTTACAAGCATCACCAGCAGGGCGCCAGATTTCATCATCGTCTGTAGCATTTCTTACAAGTACAGTCGTATGCTTGGCTCCGAAAATAACCTTTCTGACACTTCTGCAAACTCCAAAGATATGGGACAGTGGAATTGCACATGAAAATGCTCTACGGCCACCTTTTAACATTACTCTTCGTGTATTAAATCCTAAGTTGAAATCTTCGTTGATGCTCTGTAATGTCGATAATGAAGCGGCAGGTTGGCGAATCATTCCAGCTGGATGTGGATCCTCCGCACCATCACGTGTTAATTATACGAAATGATTCTGCCTATTATCGGGATGATCAGCGATATCCTTCACCAACATCATTGATGGACCGGCTGACCTTGAATAATCATCGGAATATCTTGCTAGACCCAATATCGTCGTGGCAACGTCAACGTCTCCGAGACATGATTCAGTGTTTCTTCCGTCGATACTGTATGTGGCACTGTTAAACAACGCCATGATGCCATTATTAACAATATCAACTCTAACATCACCTCCATATACAGTCTCATCGGTTGTTAAAAGTTCACCTTCGATTTCAATAAATGCTTAAGCGGGCAGGAAATATCTACTTGTATCCTGCATTTGCAGCTCAATTCGCCCATGCTGATATGGCTCTCGAGCATCATATGAATAATATTGATAATCACGTATCGATTCATCTTTATGGACTGTTGCGTCCATGTCAAATTCGGGATCAGATACACGCTTGAACATTTTTATTATTAATTCATTATCGTCTAACACGAAGAGCATAGTGGAGTAATCCACCGCGGGTCAGCCCACTTCCAGCTACAAGACTTGCGGCTATATTGTTCTCTCCGATTCTGACAGTGAAAGGGGTGCACCAGCTAACGCTGCTAGCCGCGCATTTGCAGCTTGATTGATTACTTTACTGACATTTGCTGGCATCACTTACGTGCTTGGAAGTGTAACTGGCTGTACCTTTCGTCCGCGTATTAATCGTGCTAATCGTTCCTTGATCGTTAGCAACATAACCCACAGTGGCACTTCTTTTATCACGAATAACATCAATAGCTTTCATTCCTAATTGCTTTACAATCGGAATCGCTTTTGGGGCATCCTTCTGAAAAGACCCAGAATAACGTCACCGAATCCATCTCTGTAGATCGCTTTGTATACAGGCAACCGTGAATTTATCACTCTGACCATAGCAGGTCGAATTTGAGTATTGTGTATTATCATTGTTATTTTTCCTCTCAGTGATCTAATTGTGACCAATCACTGTAATAATCGTCGGCAATTTCATCGATAAGTGACCGATAAATATTAATATCCATTGAACCACCAGTAAATAATCGCTGACAAATAGCAGCTGCTTCATTGATAATTTCAGGGGAATTATCACCAGTCGTTCATTGATAATTTCAGGGGAATTATCACCAGTCGTCGCCCACCAACTAATACATCTAGTCGATCAACGTCAGCAAGGATGTTACAGGGACAAAATTTATCATGGTTTGATAGCAAATCATTCACTGGATTATTTCGGACGACAAACCGACTGTCTCGATGTGGTAGTGGGGACTGGTGGAATTAATGCTTCAACACCCTCGTATTTCATTAACGTTTTCAACAAAATCTTTATACTTTTTTCATGGTTTTCGATGATTTTTGAAATACCCTCTTTCTCACGAAATACCCTAGCATTCCACTCATGTCCTGAAGTGTTATAAAATTCTGGTTCTAGAAGCTGATGCCGCAGCGGATATCCCATCACAGCAACTGCAACTGGATCACCCATAACCTGCATATAGCCTCGCTGAGTAAAAGACTTAGTTTTTAATTCTGGTTTAGATAGATCTTTGACAATATTTTTAACGTCTTCAATTTCAGCGCGTGTTTCGTCGGCAGACTCCATAACCTCTTTAATTGGTTTTGGCAATGCTCCGATAACCTGCCTTGGTGCCGCTGTCGCCTCAACAATCTTTATAGTTGGTTCGACAATTAAATTGCTCTTTTGTATCTTCTGCAAATGCCACTCGAGCCTCCTGACGCTGATGTAGTTGTTGCTTGACAGAATCACGGACGGGGAGATATTTCCTAATTGCCTCTAGTCGTTGTTGACCGAATTTGGCTGTACGAGATTCCATAGTCAGTGCAGAATCGCTCATTGTTATTATTGATATAATAATTATTTAATTACAGACCATTGCTCACATTTTTTTTCTGCCCCTCTGACTCACAAGCACTTCCTTAATTAAGGGCGGGGGAGTTGTCGCCCCCTCCCTGACATAGCAAAACAATAACAAACAAACGTGCGGGCGACTGCACTTAAAACCGGTTCTCACGGTTGGTCAGTTGGTCAGCCAATGGACGTACTAGGCGGGAATAATTTACTTATACACTACCAAGGCCGCAGGGACTATTGTTAGTGCTGCAGGGGACCGCTGCATTTTGCTAGCTCGTTGTATTGGATTTGATTTCACTCACGGTTGGAGGATTTGGGGTTGCCATAGAAGCAGGGAGGGCGAACGGCGGCATGAATATCTGGAGATCAATAAACAAACAACCTATAGAATTGTATAGACCAGGTAGGGCAGCACAATAGCGGAGAAATACGCGTAGAAGCAGTGAGTTTAGAAAAAATATCAAATTGAGGTCGTATGCTCCGCCCTCCCTGCTCCTGTTTTTCTGAATGAAACCCGAACTGTGTTGCTATAGCGCAGGACGCATCGACGCCATTTTGGTTCCTATTTTTTCATGCTGGCGTAAGTAGGTTCCCTTGAGTGAGAGGCTAGACATTTGGGGCAAGTTGCACCATATTGCGGGTTTAAATATTTTAGCGTTGTTGTGGTACAACTCAACGACTGGTATAGTAGCCGTCAACAAATATTAAGTTTTGGGATAAAGGTGTCCTGTGTATTCATGAGCTCCACCCCTATGCTAGCGTTCCTAGATAAAGACTAGGAAGCTCAGCACTTTCAGATTCATTAACGCGTGTCCTTCCAAAATGAACGAGGCAGTGTAATTGTAAAGTTGTATTATAATGTTAAATCTTAAGCTCTCAAGCCTTACACCCTCAAATGGATAACTGTCAGTACCTAGACAGCATAATGCGTTCTCACTTTAGTTCCATACTCTATCAGCAGTTTGATCCCCCTCCCCCCAGTCTCTCTCTCTCTCTGTCCCTGTCTCTGCCTCTGTCTCTCTCTGTCTGTCTCTCTGTCTCTCTCTGTCTCTGTCTGTCTGTCTGTCTCTCTGATAACCCTCAAATGGATATCTGTCATACCTAGACAGCATAATGCGTTCTCACTTTAGTTCCATACTCTATCAGCAGTTTGATCCCCCCTCTTTCTCTCTCTCTCTCTCGGATCCTTAGGCAAAGTTAAGCTTATGCTAAACACTTGTGTTTTTCTTCCGTTAGAGATTTTTTTCTTTTCTATCTTCATATTTCCCACATCATGGGATGGATAGCCATTATCCTTCGGCTGTCGAAGCGCACAGTTTAAGTATACATAACACAAGAGAGATATTATCACAAATCGTTATTAGCTGGAAAAGGTAGAAGTCAAAAGACAGAAAATGCCCCAGATGACCAGTATTTTTAAGATCGTGCAGCTTGATTCATGCATTTACAGGCCATAATAAGATTTCAGCAGCTATTTATCTAACTTCTCACAATAAGAATATCATAGACTTGCATTTGAATAAACACTGTCAACTGTCTCAATTTCCGCCAAATTTTATACGAAGAGATCGAATATGGGCAAGCCTCCAATCTAAAGAGCTACAAACAGACGCATAATTGGATCATTTCTAGGCCATTACACTGACTAGATTTCGACCAATCAGCAGTTGTCTCCACATGATCTGATTTGTAAATCGATTAATACAACATATATTGCGTGAAGGTTCTTTGGATACCCTTAAATTCTCTTTTCGAGTCGAAACAACACTTTTCTTGTGAAAGTAATTACATTCCTATAGAAATATATGCTTGCATCTTCCCGGGCTTCCCGCTGGCATGAGAATGTATCAATAATGCTTCAGTCTTGAAACTACCGGTGATCTTGGGCAACAGTGAACATCGCCTGTCCAAATGAAACTTCAAACATATCTGACATCCTCTGTATCTTAACTTCACAAATGTATCACTCATAAAGCTGTATGATAAAGCTGTACGATAGCTCGTTGAAAGGAAAACTTTGTCCACCGCAAACTGGCGCACACCATACTAAACGGTGCCTCGGTAGTTAAGAAAGGGAGGGATAGTTGTGAAACTGCATCATATTGTGTATAAAATATTTAGCCTGGGTTCTAGTGATGTACTAACAGTGTTTTAATGTATCACAATAATATAAACCAAAAATGTTCTTATCTGAATTCACTATAATTCCAAATAAATGTTCCAGTCCAAGAATATTATTGATGAGCACTTTGTACGTCCAGTGAATAATAATTTGAGTAGGTATTTCCACCGAAATGAAAATCTGAATGCAACAATAAGACTGATTCTGCTTCACGATGTTAAGACAAGAAGGAGTAATGTCACAAGTAAGCGATATTATATATAATAAAACCTAAGATGCAATAGTAGAACCAGGGTGAGAATAAAAAGTTCATTTCTAGGACGGTCTTAGTTGTCAACAAGATAAATCTGTTACTGAAATTATAATAAAGAACATGACAAACATTAGGTAGAGCAGGTTTTTCATTGGGGAATTCAAATGTCCTAGACTCCGATTAATATAAACTTTTTGCTTTGACTGATTTAATCTATTGGCACAGAGAAGTATTAGCTATGTATTATGTTGTTTATCAAATCAATGACCCTTCGTCAGGTACACAGTGAACTTGATATTGGCCAAGGTCAGGTACAAAATACAAAAGTATGTAACATACAAAAGGCCAACAAATAAAACAAATTAAATATAGATAACAGTTTACAGCCAAAGATTTATATAGACTTTATACTTTGTACTTATCCACTTTAATATCAATAGGATCAAACAATGTAAAATGTGAGGTTGGCGGTGTGAGTTCTTTAGGATGGGTGTTAAATAATCTTGTTT